>JAAOMT010000134.1:986693-1096739 GCA_016748015.1 Geosiphon pyriformis | reverse complement strand
ATTATTGTACTTGGAAAATCCCCAAAACCCTACTAACATTTCGAAATTGATTAGCTACCAATTTCAGTAAACTGTTAGTGACTCCAGGCCTGGATAGAAAACGTTTCCCTTGACAAAATTCTATTTCTTTTACATTTCTTTTATTTTCTTTTATTTTTCTTATTACAATCATTAGGGTAGCCTACAGACGAGATTCCTGTAGAAGAGTTGACTTTCACAGCAAAGTAACTACACATTTTTAGTGAGCTTCCAGACGAACAATTCCTGGGAAAGAGTTGACGTTTACTACAACGTAACTACATAAAGTAACTGGCAAGGAATTGGCCATTCCACTTATAAGCCCAGCAGTTCAAATTATAGGAGATAATTTGAAGATAAATTCAGTTATTGGAGGTTCAACTACTTCCTGAAAACGTGAATTCACAGCAAATCAACATTACCAACATTTAAGAAAAGAGACCAAAAACCTCCGGTAACAATGTGATAATTAATAAGAAATATAAGTTTCAATCATAACAATACATTAAATAAATATATAAATAAACAATTATTATTTAACTTATTAAACAATTTAAAAAATTTAGAAAATTATTATTAAACATTAATATTAATTCACAAAAAACAAAAACAATAATTTGTTAATTTAAATATTAAACTGTATAATTATTATTTTATAATACTTTTAATATTATAATAATATAATCTTGTTTACAAGTTACCAAAGTACATTATTTATTCGATTTTTAAGTTTAAAAAACCAATAAATAATATATAATAAAATTAAAATTAAAATTAAAAAACAATTCTAATTTAAACATTATTTTAAAAACCAAAAAATATATTATATTTTTAGACTTATCAAAAAAACTAAAACTCAAATAGTTTAATAATAATTAAAAAAACATTAAATTTAAAAAAGCATATAAAATAAATACAGAATTTAACTTAAAATATTAAAACAAATTTTATTAGTTTTAAAACTTTATATTATTATTTTAATACAAATTATACTAAAATTTAGTTAAACAAAAAAAATTAACATAAAAAAATTATAAATGTCAAATATGTAAAAAATATTATTATTATATTATAAAATAATTTAAAAAAGATTTATAAAATAGAAACAAATAAAAAACACAAATTATATTTTTATTCTTAGTTAAAATAACATAATTAATTTTGATTAAGAATTACTGTAAAAAAATACAAAAATTTGAATTTATTAATAAAATTAATATATTAATTAATAAAAAAAACAGCAAACAAAAAAAATTATTTCTATTAATTAAATTATATTTATTTTATTATTTTGTTATTATATATTAAAAAAATCAAAAATTAGTCACAAATATTTAAAACGAAAATAATAGTTTTTTAGTTAAACTTATTAATTATTACAAATTTATATATTTTATCTAAAAATCGTAAAAATATTTAAATATTTATTTATAATATCTTGAAAAATACAATTAAAATTTTAATTAATAATATTATTAAATGTTTAAACATTAAATTAAAAAAACAGTTAACTTAATAACTTATTTTTAATTTTGTTTAGCTTTGTTTTTATTGTAGTTTTTTATTATAAATTTGAATTAATACTATTTATTACAAATAAAAAAAATAAAAAAACTCAATTTAAAAAATTTAAATTTATTTTAACAAATAAAATTAAAAACTTTAATTGGTAATTATGTTAATATTTTTGTTAACAAAAATAAATTTAGAAAAACAGATATAATAAAACATTAAATCAATATTAAAATAACAAAAGCAAAAAATTTATTAAAATTTATTTGCTAATTATAAAATTATTTAAAAAATCAAAAAATATTAAACAATAAACTAATTTATTTATTTATAAATTTATATTTATTACTAGTCGTATTAGCACAAAAAAAAATTTACTTTTATGTAAATTATTAAAAACTTAATAATATTATACACAAAAAAAATTATTCAATTTTAATTTTAAAAAAAAATTATTTATACTAAATCTAATTAGTAAATACTAACAAATAGTTATAGATTCAAAAAATTAAATAAAGATAAAATTTATTATTAAAAAAACCATAAATTCAAAATAATAATATTTAACTTAATTAATATTTCAGTTATTTTTTAATAATTATAAATATTATATATTTAGAAATACTATAAAATTTAGTTAATACATATTTGAATAATATTAATGTGTTTTTTAATATCTTTAATAAATATTTATATTATTTACAATAAGTTTTTAAACAATTAAAACTAATTAAATTAAAACTTAATATTAACAAATATTTTTTTTAAAAAACAGGATTTAAGTTTTTAAACATATTATTAAAAAAAATAAAATTAAACCAATTCAAAAAAATAATAATAATAATTAAATTTTTTAAAAACTTTTTAAATATAATATTATTATATTAATTATTAATTAAAAATACAAATACAAATTAATTAAAAAACAGCAAAAATTATTTAAATATTTAAAATAATAACTTATTTAAACTTTAATAAAAGATTTATAGTAGTTATTAATGCTTTAAAAATAACAATTAAAATTATTTTATTATAAATTAAAACAGACAACTGGAAATATTCAGTGGTATATAGTAATTAAAACTTAAATTTTACCAAAAAAAACTGTAAATTTACAGAATTAAAATTTTTATTCATATATTAAATAATATTAAATTAAAAATACTATTTTTATTAATTATTTAATTTATATATTAATTTTAAAAAATTTATTATAAATAAAATAAGCATAAAAATAATAATTATTAACAAGTATATTATTATTCTAAAATAAATAAAACTAAATTAAAAAATAAATTGTAAATTATTTTATTAAAAAATAATAAAACCAATAAAAATAAAATAAATTATTAAAAATTATAAAAAAATAATATGTATTTAAATCTTATTATTGGATATTTTTATTGAAAAGCAATTATAAAAAAACTAAAAAACTATATTATTGGTTAATAATATACTAAAATATAATATATAAAAAATTAAATTAATAAAATTATTAAAACTATTTAGATATAATTGGTAATAAAATTATTAATAAATTAGTTTGTATTACTATTTTTTCTTTGTTTTTTTTCAATTTTGATTAATAAAGATTTTTTTAAGTTAAAAATATAACTGTATTAGACAATATTTACTATTTTATTTGTTAAATTTATATATTAATTAAGAATATTAAATAAAAAGTAGATTTTAACAAAAATATAATTCTTTATAATATAATTATTAATATTAATTAATGTTGTATATTTATAATATAACATTTAAATTCAAACATAGACTTAAATTTTATTAGTAAATTTATTACTAGTTTATGTATTTATATTATAAAAATTATTTATAAATAGCTTTTAATTGTTATTTAAAAGTATTTATATAATAAATAATATAGTTTATAGTTTTTGGTATATTAATTAATATAAAATATATTGTTTTATATAAAAATGTAATTTTTAATAAATAATATATTAAAACTTTATTAATGCTCAAAAATGCCAAATTGGTTAGGTTATTTATTATTTTAATAGCTTAGTATTTAGTAATAAGTCACAAAAAAAAGATTTAGTTATATAAATTTACATATAAAAATATAATAATAAAAAAGTTTGATTAATAATAATTTGTTAATTCTATATATAATTTATATAAGTTAGCAAAGTATTTATTAGATAATATAATATAATTATTAAATATTAATAAAACTATAATTATTGGTTTTAATTTATGTAATTAATGCATATTTTTTTCTAATTTAAGTAATAAAATCAGTATAATTATAAGTATATAGTATAATTTTAACTAGTTTAAATAGTTAATTATGTATAACAAGTATATAAATTATATTTAATTGTAAATTTTTAATTTATTTATGTATATTAGATAATAATTAAGTCATATTTATTAAATATTAATATAAAAAATTATTAATTATTTTTTATTATTATTATTAAATTTACAATTTGTTTATATACTGAATTGAACTAAGAACTAAAAAGACTTTTCAAGCCAATATTCACTAAAACAACCAAGTAATTAGTATCAAAAAATTTATCTGGACAATAAATTTGTTAATTAAAACTTGAACTTTAAAGACTATTATTAACCAAAACAAAGTCTATGCATTTTTTAAAACTCTTAAAATTGAATTATATAGAAAGTTTATATAATAAAAAACCAATAAAAAAGTTAGACAAATCTAAATTCAAAAACTTCTTTAAACTTATACTGTAACCAGAATTATTTTTATTAAAATTACTTTTAAAAACCACAAATATACTATTATTTAGAGTATTAGCTATTATTAAATTAATATTACAAGATTAAATTAGTCTTTTTTTCAAAATAATATCAGCATATAAACTCAAAATTAAGACCAAAAAATAATCCCCAAACAGCAATCATACTAATAAAAACTGATCAGCAATCTTTAAAACTTTAAATATATGTTTAATAATATTATTGTTAATTATTATAGCAATATCAAAACTCAAGTAATTGGTATTGATACTTAAGATAAATATCCAAATCTTATTAAATTTGTTTATTATTTAAAGACAAATCTAACTCCTTAATTTTCTTTTCATTGTTATCTAAGTAGAAAAATCAATTAAAAAAATACAATTAAAAACATAATAACTTGATAATATAAAATAACACAAAATAATGTGTAATAACTCAGAATAACACAAAATAATATATAATAATATAAAATAGTTAGCCATAACATAAAATAATTAGTTATAATGTAAAAAAATGAAACAATAACAGAAATAATAAGTAATAGCTAATAATAATAAATGATTAAAAACAATTTTATAAAATAAGAAATATGTATAAAAACAAGTAGTTTAGCAGAGAAAAACAAACAAACAGACAAAAATAGATAAAAAAAACCCAATATTCTCTTACCCATATCTTTTAAATTTACTTTATCTATATATCTATATTATTTTAAATAAAAAAAATATTTGAAACTAAAAATCACTTATACATAATTCACAAATTCTATATTTAAACTGAATTAATTATTTTTTTATCTTTGTTTCCAGTCAGATGTTTTTAACATAAAATTACCTCAAACAATAACAACTTAAACTAATTGCTTTTAATTATGGTAATTAATAATACTAATTTTTTTTAATTTTTTTTTTCTTTTTTTTAATTTTTAATTTTTGTAAAGCAGCAATATTGTAAAATTGACTGTTTAAGAATAGACTTTATAATAACTTAGTAAAAAAAAAAGCTTTTCTTAGAATTGAATATTAATATTATCTTGTTAGCTTATCAGAAAAGTAAAAAAACACTACCAAATCTTAATGATTGTACTTAACTAGCTCAAAAAAATAGCTTATATACTTAAGTCTCAAACAGTCAAAACATTTTTTTGTGCTTTATAACCAAAGAATTTTATGGATAAAACTAACAAAAAACCTTTAAAGACTAATATCAACAACTCATTATAAATATTTAAAATAGAGACTTTCAAGTTTTTTTTCTTCAGATTTAGAGCACCAAATATTATTATAATATTTTACTAAGTTTACTTGTAACATTATAATAATAGATATAGAATTGTTTTTATTTTTGTGCCAATAGATGATAATTTTTTGTTTAGCAAAATTGTTTATTTTTCTAATATTATATGTTATAATCTTCTAAAAAGATTAGTTATTGAGATAAATAAGATCCCAAACTTAGATCAATATTAATTATCTTGGTCAAAAGGCCTAAAACTATATTTAAAAAACTTTTTATACTGTTTTCTAATTTAGAAACTACCAAAAAATCCAAAAGTGTTATTTTTATAATAGTTCTATTATTAATGGCCATATCTTATTTATTATTGTATTTGTCTCTTAATTCTGTGATAAAAAAGTTATTAATAGCTAATATTCAGGACTAAACTGAAAAATTATTGGTTTGAATGCATTCAACTTTTTAGTTAACATACTAATTTGCTCTACAAAACTAATAAAACTGTATTTAAGAGTGACAAATTTATTATTCAATTTCTTTAATACAAGTAAAAAAAACTCTACTACTAAAAAAAAGCCAAAACTTTCTGAACTATTTTACATAAAAAAAGGAAAAAAAGAGAATCTACCAATAATTTTAGCCCAAAAAATACCACCAAAAGAAACAAGATAAGTAACAAATGCTAAATATTTAGAATAAATAATAACCAGTCTGTTTTTATTTGTTTTAGACAAAATTTTACAATATGTATTATCAAAAAAACTTTTATTACTTATAATACAGCCTAATAATATAAAATCCAAATTTCTATACTTTGTATATTTAGCAGAACTTAGATAAGACCAGTATAGATTGGTGTTTCTTAGCACTAATATGGTTTTTATAATAGTATTTAATAACTTAGCAGAGTTAAAGCAGACAATTACATACTTGGCCCAGACATATGTAATTAGATATTAATTAATAACACATGTTTTCTTACTTACTAATCCAATAAAATTTTAGATATTATGTGTATTTATTTTTACTAACAATATATAAAACAGTATCATATTACTATTCTTTATATCTTATAATTTCTTGTTTTTATTAGTTTTAATACTTATATAATATTTTTTTTAATTAAAATAGACCATTTTGTTGTAACCAAATCAGCATAATTAGATTTCCCAAATTCTATTATAGTCTTCTGCTATATTTTTACCAGCTGTATTTTGATTGACTTAATTAATCCAAACTCAAATAGCATAGTATGTTGTTATAAATAATTATTTGGAGTGTTAAAACAAATAATAAAATCTATAACTTGGTGCTTAATAGCTGGAAATATTGATAATTTCTAAAGATTTTGAAGTTTAAAGATTTTAGTTGAGTTTTTTGTATAATAAACAGAAATTTAATTAATAATTTTTTCTGTGAATTTTTTTTTTAACATAATGGCCAGTTTATTTTGATAGTTATGCTCTTCTTATAAGCTATTCTTAAGTTTTTTACTTTTATTCTCAGATCTTTTATTAGACTATTCTTAATATCAAATACTCAGTACTTAATTTTTTTAATTAATTAGTAAACAATAAAAAAATAAAACAAAAAAAAATAAAAAAAATAAAAAAATAAAATAAAAAAAGAAAATAAGAAAAAAAAACAAAAAATTAATATTCTGTTAATAGCCATAATCAAAAGCTATTGGTCCAGTATAATTAAGTATTAGATTTTATTAATATAAAGTGTTGATAGTGAAGAAATGATTAATATTTCTTTAATCAAATAATAATAATATAAATTAGATAATAATAGATAATTTTATTAATATTAATGTGATTCCACTTTAAGTTATAAAAAACTATTTTTTAAAAAAAAAAATATTGTTGTATTAAATTCTATTGAATTCTATTAAATATAGATTGAATTAAATTTTGAATTAACTACTTTTTTTGCTTTTAATACTTATATTATATATACATAATTTATGTTATACAAGATTTTTCTTTTTATTATGCCTATTTTTAATTGGCTATTTTACTTATTATTATAATTTTTAATTTCTATAAGTAATAATATACAATCTTAATAAATATACCAATTAGTATTTTTTTATTATTACAATTCAATCTAATTACCCAGTAGATTTTTTAATATTAATGTTTACCAAAATATTTGTAGCTTTTGTCTTTTCTGTTATTTGTGCCAAACTTGATTCAGATATAAATAATGCATAAATAATTTCAGCAAATTTTAAAGGAGTAAATGTTTTTTCAAAACCATTAATTTTTAAAAATAATTTCTTAACTATTATAAGTTTATTTTAAGAAGACTTCTTAACAATATTATTCAAGCCAATATCCAAAATAAATAATTTTTTAACAGAAATATTAACCAAATTTTTCAGAAAAAAAAAGAGATAATGAAGTATCTAATAAAACATTATCATTGTTATTATTTAAAAAGTTGATTTTTTTTAATAGTGTATTCAAAGCTTTTTTGGTTTTTACTTGTAAATTTTTTGGTATTTAATTAGAATTTTTCTCTTTAAAAGCATTTTTTTTATCATAATTAACACTAGTTTTCTTTATCAAATACTTCTCTTCTATATTAATATTATTGAATTTAATAATATTACTAGTTTTAGAGCCCCAAAAGTAATTATACTTTTAAACTTAATAACCAGTATCTCTCTTTTATCAATTCCCTGACCACTATAAGAGCAAAAAAATTTTTTGATGAAATCTCTGTACTTTATTCCTTTTCCCCTTGTTCATTCAAGTCATTTCTTCTAACAATCCTCCTTTTGTCATGATGAAACCAGTGGGTGTGCCTGCTGGTGTTTCTGGTTCATTGTTGGCTGGGTTGAGGTCCCGTTGTATTAATAAAAATACCAAAAAAAAGGCACAAGTTGATAGTATTTACTTTCACAGTCTTTCTTTTAAAAAACCAAGCAAACCTAGAGCTTCTGGTAATGTTGTGAACTTATCGGCTGGGCTTTTGTCTGCTGAAATGTTACATGATACAGATATTGGGCATGACAAATCTTGGGGCAGTAAGATGAAGAGTGAGAAAAGCAGTGTAAGTGAAGTGTCAGATGTAGAGAATTTGAAAAACACAGTCACTGAAGAAATGAGTTATATTGACTCCAACACTTTTAAGACAAATGACATAATGGATGATGCAACTCCTAGGAAAATGCAAATGAGGACTTATGTCTTGGGACAGCTGCCAAAAGTATCTTTTTTTGTGAATGTAAATGACGATGATGATGAGTTGGTGCTTTTGGCACCTAAATTTGTTGGATCCAATTGGCTGCTATTTGCTGGGTCATGTGTCCTGGAAAAAAGAAGCTTTGAGCCAGTAAAATTGTTCACATTGGATGTTAAGTTGTCTGCTATGCCTGGTAAAACAAATAGTGATAAGTTGGTTGCCATTAAAAAAATTGTTTATCGAATTAATGGTTTTGGGGGAGCATCAACTCCCTCAAAATTCCCAGGAATTATCAGAGCTTCATTTACATCTGAGTTTAGTATGAAAAAGGCAAAAGAATTGGCAATCTGTGAGAAAATTATTGTTAATAATGATCTGAAAAAGGTAAACAGCTGTTCAGATTGGGAGATGATTGTCAAAGAGATTCCAATAGATCTTTCCAGATCAGTAATTAAGTCAGTATTTTCTAAGTTTGGTCAGATGATTTCAATTAGGATGCAACTAATTGGGCTTTGGCAGAAAGCCTTAGTGGAATTTAAGTCATCAGATATAGCTAGCCTGGTTGCTTCTAAGTAGTCAGTTCTTGTAGGTAAAGATTCTGTTCGTGTTGTATTGGCATTAAATGACAAGAAATTGTGGATGGCCAGAGATCATCATCAGACATTGCTTTATACTCTTCCAGTTGGTACAACAGCTTATAATTTGTCAGGTTTGGTGAATTTTTATGGTGAGAAAACTTGTTTTATTGGCTGTAACCCTAGTTTTTATGTATGTGATAGATGTGTAGTTGTGTGTTTTGCTGACAAAGCATCCAAATTGGCAGCTATTGGTTCTGTTTCTGTTTATAAAAATGTGAATTTGCATTGGGCTGGTCTTTCTTTGGCTCATTGTGCCAAATGTAAACATTTTGGTCATATTTTTGAAGTGTGTTTGATTAGTAAGAATTCCAGGGTTTGTTATAAGTGAGTGGTATCTTCTCAAGATCAGATTTGCTTGGCTAATATTTTTAAGAAAAAACAAGCCCCAGTTGCCTATCCGGTATTTTTTGATAGAAAAACTTGGGCACAAATTGCTAGTGGCTCACCTTCTTATGAGTTTTCATTGGTTCTTTTTGGTGCTGGTTCAACTTTAAGTGTGAAACCTTTGGTGGTAACTTCTGACTCTTTCGATAATTCTGATTTGACTGACTGCATGGCTTCTTTGGAATGCTCCATGGAGCTTTTATCAGATCAAGTCTTTGAAATTTTAAGAAAATTGAGCTTTGTGGAATTGGTGCCGATTTTTTCTTCTTCTTGTATCTTCCCTCCTGTTGTTGCTTCTCCTATGAACTCAGCTTTGAATTCGGATATGGCTATGGATAGTATGGTAGTGCCTTCGCCTTCTCTATATTCTTCCCCATTAATTGAAAATGCCACTCTTAATCTGAGTTTGAGCAGTTCAAAGGTTCTTACCACTAAAATGGGTGGTTTGAAATCAAAAATGATGGCTTTGGAGGTATTAATTGGTTCAGTTTTGACAAAATTGAACTCTTTGTGTTCTGGTTTGAGTTCATCAGCTTCTCCTCCATCTCAATGACTGGTTTAATTTAGAAAATTGCTATGTATAACATCAGAAGAATGAATAATCCTGCGAAGTAGAGTGATATAGTTTGTTGGTATAAGGAAATAAACAATGTGATTTCTATTGTTACCAAGACTAAATTAAAAGATAAAGTCTATTCGTAGATCATGAACAGATTTGATAGTGTCTGTGTTTTCACTTCTGGAGTGAATTCTGGTTATCTGGGTTTAGGCATAGCTATTATTATGGACATTTTTTTAGCTTATTATGTGTACAAGATTTCTGAGGTGCCTGGTCAGATCCTCTGTGTCAAGTTGCTTTTTAAGAATAAACTTTCTGTGTCAATTTTGGGGCTGTATGCTGGTGCTTCCTCAGTGGTTTGATTCTCTTAAGCTGGTGACATCAACTCTTTTATCACAAAGGCTGTAAACAAATCTTCTTTTGTCATTCTTGGTAATGACTTTAATGAGAATGGTTCTCACAAATGTGCCAGTTTCAAGAAGTGTTTTGATTTGGGTCTGGTCAACTCTTTGGCTGGGAGTGTTTTTGCCAAGATACCTATATGGTGCAATTTTTATGGGATTGCTAAGATGATTGATTATGTTTTTATTTCTTTGAATTTGGTCAATGTGATGGTGGGTTACAATGTGGCTGGTGTGGTGGACTATTTTGATACTGATTATGTAGCTGTTTCTGTTTCTGTGGGTCTAAGTGGTTTGTTGGATGTCTAGCTGTTATTGCTGTGCAAGCAGACAAACAAAGATTATTGGAAATATGACATCAAAGGTGCTGATAAGAGAAAGTGGTGTGAGTTTAGAAATGTCATAGCTGCTCATGCTGCTATGTTTTCAAGCATGTTTAAGATGGCTAAGAGGTCTTTGGATCTGGATGCAATGTGGAACATTGTTTGTGGGGTCATGGGTTCTTCAACTGATGAGACATTCAAGAGAAAATGGTTCAAAAGTTATAACAGTGTTTTTACCAAGGTGTCTTCTAAGTTTCATAAACTGGAATTGCTAGTGTTTAGACTGGTGAAAGCTTTTCGTTTGGTTTCAAGTGATGATTTTGTTTTGCTGCTGGGTATATGGGATAGGTTGGACTCTGGTGGTACAGCTGAAGTGAAGTCTCTTTTTCTTTCAGGTTCTACTTTTGATGCTATTTGTTCTGGATTGGCAAAAGCATGAAAGTTTTACTGTTCTTCCAAGTTATTAAAATTCAAGTGTGCTGAAAAAACTTGCGTCAAACAGGTTATTACTAGTAAAATGGAGAGTTTTGAATTGGATAAAGATCATACTATTAGGAGTGTGCTGGAGTGTTTTTTTCATAAGGGGTATTGGATTATTTGGTTGTAAATAATGAGTTGGTTTTGAAGCCTGATTTAGTTAAGTCTGAAGTAGATAAGATTATGGAGGGTTGGACAAGGAAGCACAGGGTGGTGTCTGATATCTCTGGTAATTGGACTTACCAATATCAGCCTTTGAATTATGTTTTTGATGGTGCATTTTCTGGTGTAATGGATCTGATTGGTTCTGATGAATTGTTTGCAGTGGTCTCTAATCTGTCTAATGATAAAGCAGCTGGACTTTTTGGCATTTCTAATGAATTGTAGAAACACTATAATGGCTCGGTCTTGGCTATGCTTTCTGTGCTCTTAAATTTGTGTCTAACTCATAAATCAGTGCTTGGACCTTGGAGGGAAGCTTGGGTTTCAATGATTCCTAAGCCATATGAGTGGGAAGGTGTTCTTATGAATACTTGTCTTATTGTGTTGATTGAGACAGCTTACAAAATCCTTTCCAAAATTCTTTCAGACAGGATTTCTTCAGCTTGCAGTACTTATGATGTTTTGCGTGGGGACAATTTTTCTGTATTAAAGAGTACGATAACACAATCACCTATTTTTGCCATCAGTTCTGTGATTGAGAATGTATTGGAAAAAAACCGTGAACTGTAGCTGGTTTTGCAAGACATACATAAGGCCTATAACTCTGTTAGTTGGAAACATCTCAGGAGGAGTTTGGTTAGAATCAAGATGTGTGACAGGTTTATTAGATTTTTTGGTAATATTTACAATAATCGAGTTAACAGAGTGATGACAGACTTTGGCTTAACTGATGAGTATTGTGTTCATGATGGTTTGGACTAGGAGAAAGTGTTTTCGCTTCTTCTTTGGCATATATTCTATGATTTGCTTCTATGTGAAGTCAAAAAACAAGAGAGTGTGTGTGGTTATAAACTGAATTCTCATTTTGTTTCCAAGTTGGGCTGAGTGAAATCTCAGACAGAGTTGACATCATTTTTTGTTGTTGGTGCTTTCATCAATGATACAATTTGGGTTGGTAGTAGTCAGACTGCTACACAACACATCTTCAATGTTGCTAGTGAATTTTTTAGGTTTAATAATATTTCTATAAACAATAACAAGACTGTGGCCATCTTCATCAACTGCTGGGTTTTTAACCCTCATTTGACTGTTAGTGGTTTGCCTATTTCTGTCACAAAAAAGAAGAAACCTCATTGTTATTTGGGCATTTTTTTGTCTTCTAAGGGACTGTCAAAACCTAACATAGCAAAAGCACACTCGGATGTTCAGTTTTTTGTTAATCTTGTTCTAAGGAAAGTGATTTCAGATAAGCAGTTTGTGGATTTGGTGTTGGTAGTTCTTTTTCCTATTGTCAATTACAGAACCCAATTCAGTTTTGTTCTTATTAGTGTTTGTAATAAATAGGATACTATGATTTGTAGAAGCTTGAAGTCCAAGTTTGGTCTCTTATGTAATTTCTCTACTAATGCAATTTATCATCTCTCTTTGTATAATTTAAAAACTTTTGAACAGATTCAGGCTAAGAGCAAATCAGCTTCCATTGTTTTTTTTACGAATTCATTGGGTATTTTAGGTCGGTTATTTTTTCATAGGTCACATAATCTTCAGATTCTTAGCTGGTGTTTTCGCCACCCTTTGTAGCTTCCAGCTCGTATTAGAGTCAACCTCTCTGACAATTTTTTGGCTGGTATGATCCACATTTTTGCTAGATGTAATTTGTTCTTAGGCAGCTCTCTGACAAGTGCGTTTTGTTATTGGAGTGGTATTCCTATGTCTTTTGTTCTTAAAGAATCTGGTTATTTTAAGTATGTTTTCTTTCTTCAGTGGTATAGGGTTGCTTTTGTAGACCAGCTATGTGACAAACATGGTAATATTTTTGGTTGGCTGACCTTCAAGTGGTAGAAGCAACTGGACTTTCATGGCCCTGTTCCAGTCTGGTTTGAGCTTTTGGTTTGTTTTCTTAGTGATGTAACTTCTCCTTCTGTTTGTTCTTTACCTTTGGATGTCTCTTCCAATGTTCTTTGATCTTATGATTTTGATGTCATTAGCATTAATTTGTTGTATGTTAATACTGCTTGTCTTTCTGTGTATACGGATAGATCTCTGAGTGGTCTGGAAACTCCTGATATGATGGCTAGTGCTGCTGTTTTTTTTAAGGACATTGATTTGGGCCTGGGTGTTGGAATTTCTAGTTTGGTTTCTTTTACAATAACAGAGTTACAGGCCATTGTGCTGGCTCTTGAGTGTATTCCTTCTTCCTGTTTTGTCGATTTGTTTTCGGACAGCCAGGCTGCTCTGGATGCATACAAATCAGAGTCTGTGTTGGCTTATCTGGATTTTAGGAATTGGTGCTGGGTTAAGCATTGCCATATTGTTAATGTTATTCATCACAAGAATTTAGATGTGAATTGGATTAAAGTTAAAAATCACTCTGGTGTTTTTGGCAATGAACATGCTGATGCTCTAGCCAGGGCTGCTGCTTTCTCTAATAGGCACCTATCTCACATAGTCAGTGAATGATTTCTTCAAACTGATGGTGCAATTGTCTTTGGTAATTCTCAGCATTTTGTTTGTGATATTTTCTGATCTATTTACTGTTCATGTTAGGAGGTTGGTTCCAGTTTCTGTATTCTAACAGATAGCCTGTGTGCTAATGTTGATTGGTCCAGATCTTCTTTGGTGTGGCATCCCAATTCTTACTTGGCTCCTGGTTTTACTAGTGCATGCACTGCTAGCTTCTGTTCGTACTTTATAAAGGCATTGTATTACCATCTCCCTATTGCAATACATAAGCGACTTTATAATAAGCATTATTCTAGTGTGATGTGTTTGTTCTGTGGAGATGTCGAAGTCTCGGACCATGTTTTTTCTTGCTTCTTTGATGCTGCTAATCACACCCACTTAATGAAAGTATATGTGTCAGCATGGGCATCATGCTCAAGAACTCTAAAGTTTTTGGTCTTTCAGTAGTGTTATCAGCTGGTGTGATTAGGTTATTGGGTGTTGCTGATGCATTTGGTATTAGTTTTAGGTTTCATAAGTCTTGTCTGTTTTTCTCAGGTATTAGGGACATGATCTCTGTTCATATAAATGCTTAGTGTTGTCTTGATTGACCTGAGTGGCTGGTTACATGTAGCAAATACATGATTCACACCTAGTTTAGATCATATATGTGATGTATAGTACTAGGCCACATTTGGATTTCACTCATTAAAAGAAAAAAATAAAAAATAAAAGTAATTACTTAAATCTCTATTAAAAATTATTTTATTACTAATACTGTTTTTCAAAGTATTATCTTTTTTTTTCTTTTAAAAAAAAATGGTTATTATTACTGTTAAAGCCAAAATTCTTGATAAATTTCTTTATAATAGTAATATTAAAATTAATAATAACCTTATAATTAGGCAAAAAAGATTTGAATTTATTATATTAAATAGTTAAAAACTTTTTTTTAATAAATATACTCTTTGGTAAATTATAGATATAAAAAAGAAAAAAGTTTTTTTAATTTAATTATTATTATAATTTAAAATAATAATTAATATTTAAATAACTTTAAATAAATATTTAATAAAACAATAATACATAAAATAAAACAATTTATTAAAAAACACAATTTAATAATATATTTTAAAACTATTTATTAATTATATATAATTTTTTAAAATATAATAAATATTATTATATTTAATAATAAAAATATTAATAGTTAATTAAATAAAAAAATAACAAACTAATAATTTAAAAAACTTAAAAATAAATAAACAACATTATAATAAAAAAAACAATAAAAATTATTACAATTTTTTTTTTGAGTTTTAATAAAACTTAATTTTAAAAAAAATATTATTTAAAATAAAAAATTACAAAATAAAATGTAATATAAAAATTAATTAATTAAAATATTAGCATTAATAAAATAACATAATAAATAGAATACTAAAAATTTTAAAAATAAATAAAAAAATTTTAAATATTAAAAATACTAAAAACTTTAAAAAAATTAAAAAATAATTAAAAAATAATTAAAAAATACTAAAATGTTAAGATATTTTGTATCATAAAAATAAAAATATAAAATAAAAGAAAAAAAGTATTTAATAATTTAACAATTTAAAATTAATCTAAACTTTAATTATCTAATCATTATAATAAAAACTATTTTATTATTAAAAAAAACTCATAAATTATACTTATTATTATTAATATTTACTTTATTTAAATAGTTTTTAAAACAATAAATATTATAAATTACTAATTTCTACTATATTAAACCAATAATTTTTAATTATAACTATTAATAAAATATTTATTTTATTTTATTTTTTTGTTATTATTATTATTATTATTATTATTATTGTTATTATTATTATTTGTGTTGTTATTAAATTAATTTGTTAAAAAACACATTAATATTATAATATTAAAAGTTGTTTAATAAAAAATACAAAACTAAAATATAGAATTAATTTATTAAAAAAATAAATTAAAGTTTTATTCCAAAAAAAATTGTTTTTGTTATTTTGGTTTTTTAAAAAAATTGTTAACTTTTTATAATAATAGTATTAATAATAAAACTAGTTTAAATTACTTTAAAAAAAATTGCACAAAAATTTTTTTTTGATAAAAACAAAAAAGTAATTTTAAACAAATTAATAACTGTTTTATTAAAAAATGATTTTTATAATGTATTGTTTAACTGTTTTTATAATTAAAAAAACCTTTTAAGTAATTTATTTTTAAAAACAAAAAAAAAAATAATAATTGTTTTTTTTTTTACTTTTTGTTTTAGTTATAATTATAAAAAATAAAAAAAATAAAAAGCTTAATTTAATTTAATTTAATTTAATTTTTTATAATGTTTTGGCAAAGTAATAAGTTAACCTTATTTTTAATTGGATATTTTGATTAATAAAACTTTTAAATAATTATGTAAAACAAAACATTTCACAAATTATAAAATTTAATCAATAATTTATATTTTGAGGCAAGCCACTCTAACATTGTCAATGACGCACTTAATAAAGACAAGATTGTGCAGCTGCTACAGGCCTCTTTTTTTATAGGCTTTTTTACAGCTAACTGAGTAGTTCAGTTTATTTTCCTTTTTCCCCAATATTCATTTGTGTTTTAAACAATGTGAGATCACAGTCCAGAACGTTTTAAACGTTTTAGAGTTTTATTCTGTTGAAAGGCCTTGTTTTCCTAAACCTCCTATATTTCTTTACAGGTCTTCTGCCGCCGTTCAGCTAATAAACCCCAATTCGGAAGTTGCCCGACGTGGACAAGCACTTCAGCTCAACATAAGCGCTGCAGTGGGCTTGCATAGTGTTTTGAAATCCAACCTTGGTCCAAAAGGCACCATTAAAATGTGAGTTTCTTTAAGAATTAGTCATTTTCTACATATACATATAAAACTACAACCTAATCTAATTTCAACAATATTTTAAAATTGATCATTAAAAATATATATATAATTTTTATTTTGTATTATTCTAAAATGAAATTGAATAAAAAAAAATTATTCGTCAAATCTTGATCATTGTATTAAACACATACCTTGACCTATATGTCTCCTTAATTCATTTTCAACATTTTGGTGTGTGATCATAATTTTTTTGATTTGGGGAAATTTATTCATTCTAAATTTTCCTTCAGGTTGGTTGATGGGGCGGGAAATATCAAGCTAACTAAAGATGGGAAAGTCCTACTAACTGAGATGGTAATTCATTCTGTTTGGGATATGTAGTAATTTTCTTTGATTTCGGTAAATTCTTTTCTACTCCTTTAAAACAAAAGCAAATCCAAAATCCAACTGCTGTAATGATAGCCCGTGCCGCCACCGCACAAGATGAAATTACTGGGGATGGCACAACATCTATTGTATTGTTGGTTGGTGAATTGATGAAACAGGCTGAGCGATACATTGGTGAAGGATTGCATCCTAGAATCGTCACAGAAGGGTTTGATTTATCTAGGAAGGAAGCATTGAAGGTAGACTTTTTAATGGGATAATTTACTTTTCTCCTTTTTTTTAATATATTCTAAACCAATTTTATTCTCAAGTTCCTTGACCAGTTTAAAGTTCAGAGGCCTATTGACCGAGAACTCTTAATAAATGTGGCGCGTACTTCTTTGCGCACCAAAGTACATACTACTCTTGCCGATGCTTTGACAGAGGCTGTGGTTGACGCAGTTCTTGCTATCAAGCGGGATGACCAACCTATTGATTTACACATGGTGGAAATCATGAAAATGCAACATAAAAGCGCCACCGATTCACGCTTAATTCGAGGATTGGTGTTGGATCATGGTGCGCGTCATCCTGACATGCCAAAACGCGTTGAAGATGCTTACATACTAACTTTGAATGTATCATTGGAATATGAGAAGAGGTAATAGTGTACCAAATTATTTCAACAGTGCGGCTACGAAAAGAAATTAGATATTTTATTGAAAATTCTAAACCAAAAATTATCTCTAGTGAAATCAACTCTGGATTCTTTTATTCATCAGCAGAGCAACGAGAAAAGCTGGTCCAATCTGAGCGCAAGTTTACTGATGAAAAAGTTCGAAAAATTGTGGAACTTAAAAATGAAATAGTTGGTAATTCAAAAAAGGGATTCGTCGTAATTAATCAAAAGGGCATAGACCCTTTATCTTTGGATATTCTTTGCAAAAATGGTATTCTGGCGCTTCGAAGAGCTAAGAGAAGAAATATGGAAAGGTAATTTTCGGAAAATATGTTTGGAAGTTTATCATCAAATTTAT
This sequence comes from Geosiphon pyriformis, assembly GCA_016748015.1. Taxonomy (NCBI): domain Eukaryota; kingdom Fungi; phylum Glomeromycota; class Glomeromycetes; order Archaeosporales; family Geosiphonaceae; genus Geosiphon; species Geosiphon pyriformis. Next base: position 1,078,384 of record JAAOMT010000134.1, on the reverse strand, counting down.
TTGACAAACTTTTCGATTAATATTTTCAAAAATTGAGATTGCAACTTGTTTGTGGTGGAATCGCTCAAAATTCTGTGGATGACTTAACTCCTCAAGTACTTGGCCATGCTGGCCTCATATATGAACATACACTAGGAGAAGAGAAATACACATTCGTTGAAGATGTCAAGGATCCAAAGTCGGTTACCATACTGATGAAGGGTGTGTGATGTTCCCATAAAATTTAATCTCTTATATATTTTGCACAATTAGTCATTTTCTAAATGCCATAACCTCCAATATTTGAATTTAGGACCCAATTCTTACACGATTGCACAAATTAACGATGCTGTAAGAGATGGTCTTAGAGCGGTTAAGAACGCAATAGAGGACGCTAGTGTAGTTCCTGGGGCGGGTGCCTTTCAAATTGGCCTCGCTGCCCACCTCTTAGAATATAAAGATTCAGTAAAAGGGCGTGCAAAAATGGGGGTCCAGGCTTTTGCGGAAGCCATGTTAATTATTCCAAAAGTTTTGGCTCAAAATGGCGGGTTTGACGCTCAAGATACAATTGTGGGATTACAGGTAGAGAAAATTTCAGTTAATTCCATGCCATGTGTCTCACTGAAAATAATTTGACCATTTTTATCAGGAGGAATACGCAGAAGGACATATAGTTGGGGTTGATCTCAACACTGGAGAGCCGCTTAATCCAGTGCTCGAAGGCATATGGGACAATTACAGAGTTATTCGACATATGCTTCACTCCTGGTAGGTTTAAGTTTCGAACTTTTATCTACCGAATATTTTAATATCTCGCTCATTTTCATATTTCTTTATACTTAATTGTTACGATTGAAAGTTCTATCATTGCGAGCAATCTTCTGCTAGTCGATGAAATGATGCGTGCTGGACGCTCAAGTTTAAAGAATGAAAACGTTGGTAACTAAGAAATTTAGATATTCATAATCCATCTTTTCAAGAATACAGTTAAGAAAATGGAAATAGAAACAATGTGCTTTCAAATCTGGGCAATTTCAACTGTAGAATAATACAAAAAATGGTAAGTACAGAATTATCAAAATGTTTGGGTAATATTAAATTGATGAAATGTTCTTGTTTTACAATATTTACAAACGGATGTAAAGACCCCATGGTAGGCAGGGTGAATGAAATCCTTTCTAATTTAAGCAGCCCGGATTCCCATCCTAACCATAATCTATCCTTTATCTAAATTTTACAAATATATAATGAATAAAATAACATAATTTATCTAAACAAGAAAATATCTACTTGAAAATTTCAAATGTTCGATCGTGGAAAGTCGGATGCATAAAAGACAAGTCATTTCCGTCAGGTGAGGTGATATCAAGAGAATGAATAGCGAGGGATAAAATTCATGAGGAAACAGGTTCAATTTTCCGTTTGGATATTGAAACCGGACGCGATTTTTGCGATGGACCCATTATGTTTGGATAACTATGCATCCAAGAAGAACGCCGTGATTTAGATGATCGTATGATATTTTTTACGTATTCCAATCGTTCAGTGTCGTTAGCCAACATATCAAGGTTTGGGAGACTTGAACGTTTTTGACCGGACTAAAATATTTATCCCTCATCAGAATATTGAAATGTTAAAAATTTAATTTAAAGTCCAAAACTAACCTTATATTCTTCATATTGAAAGATAGAATGTAAGCGGGAACGTGTCTGTTCAAATGTTTCTTTCGAAAACCTTTCTGTAAATGCCTCTGTCATAAAAAGCTATTTTAGGAGGGCTCGAAATTGTTTAATTTCACGAAATTACTAATTAAGAAGTCACTCACTTGTCATTGGGGTTAATGGGGGTGTTGCAGAAGAGTTTTGGAGGGATTTGCTGTTGCTTTCAAGGTTTTGACTTTTAGGGATAGATATTTTCATAGCAACCGGTACCGATATAGTTGGTTGCGTTATTATGGGATCATTTGGTAACATCCCGCATTTTCGCATTTCATTTGTGGTTATTTCGGCTAAAGCATTGCGAATATATTTTTGAAAGAAAGTGCCCGCACTTGAGAGAAACATATTAACTTTCACATCGCACTCAGGGTGATCCAGCAAGAGCTGGTGTAACTCTCGAATACCCTATTCGAAATAAATTAGAACAGTTCTTAAAAACATTAACTTGGTAGCTTCCAAAGGTAGAAAGACGCTTACCTCTCCTGCTTTATCCAGACAACCAATTTTTGTAAAGATTTTTGTGAGATTTGTATTTAATTCCTTCTCTGTCAAGTGTTTTTTCACCATTGAGGGTTTCTTTAATGGGGATAAATACTCGACTGGAATAGTCATCATCATTGGTGCAAGAATTTAGTAATTGGAAGGTGAAAAAAGGCGTATCAAGAGGCACTGGAATTCAAGAAAGTTATAAAATTACCTTGACTCCCATCGCTCCAAATAAATATACTGCATTCGAGATGTTCGGTAGCACCACATCTGCATCGAGGAGCGACAATTGGCGTCACCTGCTGATTGTTTCTAGAATGAAAGACTTTTTTTGATTGCAAAATACTACAATTTACCTGATATATGCTATTGAACGTTTGATGATAAGCTTGAACAGTTAAAGGCCGACCGTTGAATCACAATCCGTGATGAATAATTCGGTCAAATTTTAAGGGGCATTTAACCAAAGTTAGACGGTTGAAAATTTATAGACTAATTACAATAATGTTTCTCATTATCTCTTTTAAGATCAATATGCCAGCTGGCGTCTTCATTGTATATTATATATAGTAATTTAAAGGCCTCATCACTATTATAAATCACGCTAAATATAATCACCATGAAATCACATGAAGGTCAGACTTCCAAGTATAGAAAATGATGGAACAATAATTTTATAGTCTAGATTATTCGATTCTTTAATATAAATATTTTTTGTGCGACACTCTCCAAATCTAGCTGAAATCCACGAGCTAAAAACCGTTTCAAATTTTTTGAAATCATATAATTTACACATATAACTTTTAGCTTATAATTCCCAGAGTAAATGTTATTTTTACGAAAAGAAGTCTTGAAAATCACTTTTTTCGGAAATTGATTCATTTATCTGCTAAAGCTATAATTGGTGAAAAATGTCGAAACAATCAATCAAAGAACAAAATTCTAAAGAAATTTGGTTCATTTTTAATTTATTGGAAGAGGCTTATACTTCTTTGGAATTGAATGTAACTCATGTCGATCAATTGATCAATGCCTTAAATAAGGTAAAAGACTCGTTACCTGCGCGAAGCATTAAAATTATGTCAATTCTCGTCATTTTTTTCATTCATCTGTTCAGATTTTTTCAAGAGATTGGATGGAATTGGAAAAAGAATGGAAAGCTGATTTAACCGATATTCTCACGGATAATCAGAAAACTGAGCTTTTTCTCGAGTTATTCCGAACCCTATGTCTTTTTCTTGGAGGTATATGTTCCATTTTATCAAATGTGTTATTCATGTGAATTTCTGTATTATTTTGCCTGAAATCAATTATTGATTCCATTTATAGACTTGATTACATCTAATCGTTTAATTCTCAAGGATCGATTGTATATCGCTTTTCCCCTGCTGCTCAAGCTTTTATTTATGCTGATTCAATCATTTGAAGAAATTTTCTTTGAATTCCAAATGCCATCAATTAATTCGAAAATTTCAAGCAAACTTTTCGGGACTATCCTCGAAAATTTAGTTGAGGATATAAAAGAAAAGGGCACTTATTATTGGATCAATGAATTTTACGAGCCCCTATTGGTTGAAGAAAAACATCGCTTTAAATATGATCACAGTATTAATTGTCGTAAGTCGCAAATCATTCCATTTGAAAATATTTATTTTGACCATTTCCCTAATATTCTTCAATCTATTGAAGTTTTGAAGTTTTAATGAACAGTTTTTCAGGTTACTTCCACCATAATTTGCATTATTGGTTTGCATATCCAAAAGTTGAATGCAGGGATTTCCCAATTTCTGAGTGGATATTATCCTCAAGAAAGCATAGATTTAAGGCGACAGGACTATCTCTCTATGGCCGAACTCATAGAAAGAATGATCCCAGCCATGGTTCAAGAATTTGACGAAATATTGATCCCCTTAGCAATGGTATGATAGTAAATATAATCACAAGTGCTACCTGATAAGATATTATTTTTATGATAATTCTTTTGCAGTCATATCTTGAACTTAAGAGCAATGTAACAATTCAACCTGCCGATTTTTTAATAACGGAGCTGTTTAGAATGATGGCGGACTTTTTTGATCTCTCACAGCTTCATCATAAATTCAGGATCAGAAAAGAAAACTGGAAAGAATTGTTAGCATCAAAGCTGGGTAAGAATTTGAAAATTGTTTAGTACTTTTATTTAAAACAGTTTGAAATACTCACTTTCCTGTAATTGCTAATAGTATCCTCAGGGCTATTCTCAATTGCCTTATCAGCAAACTACGACTTCAGACAAGCCCAACCCACTGTGACAAATGGCTTTGATAGGTTTATTATCGCGATCATAAGGACATTGTGTGGATTTCATGAACCAGGAGATATAGTCTCCCGACAGGGAAGTATCATGCCGGAGAAATTCGCTTTCGGAAATTTACCAGGTATAATTCATTTGCTTCAAAGGATGATGAGACTCGGATAAAATTTTATTATTTTATAGGAACTTGTTCCGAAATCCTCTCTATTCTCATTAGAGAGAGTGACGGGCACCTAGCGACCTCTCCGATCTATGTGAATCAGAAACTGGATAGAGCTGCTCTTGCTACATTATTTGTGATGGTAACCAATGGTGATAAAAGGTATAATAATGAATAATTATTGATATACTGTAATAAATTTTCTTTAATTTCTTGAAATTAAAGCTTTACAGATTTTGGCGACTCGATGGGTGCTGATGCTTACAGAGCTTTGTTAAAAGTTTTAACAAAATACGTGTCTTTGGAATTTTTGCATGGCGTGTCGATGATTCATTTTTTATTTTTATTCATCGTAAGTGAAAATTCCAATTTATTATAATTTGGTCCATACGCTCATGGGTGTTTTGCTGATTCCTTTCTTATTTTTCTCGTAGGTGTTTGAGAAAAAAATCAATAACAGTCTTGGAAAGTTTATATATCTATTGGAAAAATTTGAATCCTCAATATTTATTTTAAACTCTCATTGGATTTGCTTTTTTTTAGATTTCAAGCCGCATACATATTCCAAAATATTGGGTGGTCTAAAATCGACATTTGCGAATGATACTAGCCATGATGAAGCACAGGTCGAAAAAATCTTTTTTGCACACTACGAGATATTTCTACCTTGGATTTGGAGAGTATGTAACAGCAGCTGGAGTCTAAAAGAATTCGTCCAAAGCTTGGTAGATTTGATGGTTTATCTCTGTTTGGTCCTTTCACATATTTCAGCTAAATCTCTTTTGTAAAGATGGTAAAATGGCTGGCCTTTAACTTTCAAAATGAATCACTTCCTGATATTTCGGTTGTGATTTCTGGCAAATTCGATTTAAACTTTCCCACTCAAAATCAAGATCGATTTATCAAAGTAGCCAATTTACTTTTTAACGACAAATTTGCGATGGAAGTATTACTGGTAACTTTTTTTTTTACGTCTGTGTTTCTTTAATGTTGCATTCTTATATACTCTTTTTGAATACAGCTAATTTTTGCTTGCTCAAATGTCGAGGCTGAAGCGTTTGCTGATATCTACCTGCCTTTCAATATCATCTCCTCGTTGACTTTTTACATTGTTTCACTCCGCTACAACAATAATCACATCCAGTTTAACATTGATGGTTTCGACAGTAATATGATCTTTCAAAATATAGTGGCGTTTTGGGGTGAAACGATTAAGCACTTCATTGATTCTGGTGCTATAGAAAATATCCCATTGCAATGTAAGGACACTTGCCTTAGCATGACCCCTTTTAGCCAACCTATCTGGCACTAATTAATCTTTTACCAAAGGGTGGCCGCGCCTCAACCACACCTTAATGATATTAGGCTATCGTTTCGATGCAAATAAATTCGACAATATCAGTCCATTGTCTCGAGGTTTGATTGTCTTTTGTTTCTTCAAGAGCACGGATAATTTTCAAGTTCTCTAAGCCTCTTATTTTGATCAGTTTTGGATCATGTTCTAAGGTATTCTGGGTAAATTATTTCATAGGATTTCAAAACAACATGACTAACTATGCACAATAGACTTTTAGAAAGCATGGATGAAATAGATGTACTATTTTCTGATGATATAACTCGAGAACAAATGTATGCAATTGAGCGATTTATCTACACTATTAATTTTTTGACGATTCTTGCAACCCTCAAAGGAGGAAAAGGTGGAATTTATTTTTTACGAAAATGTGAGTTTGGTAAGTTTTGCCTTCTCATATTCTTAGTTTTATTTTATATATAGCTCTTCTCGAAATTCGCCAACATCCCATGATTTTACCTGCTCTTCGTGACTGGATTTCCAGAAAAAGCCAATGTCTTACTGAGAAAAAAACAGGAGAATGGGAAATTTTGGTTCAAATAACGTCAACTATCTTAGGGCTATTGAACTTGGCAATTCCAGATGATGTCAACAATAGACAGGTAGATTGAATTTCATGTCTTATTTAATTATTAATTGCTCAGATAAGCCTTAATAAATGTTCTTTCAATTTAGGAAAAATTCTTATTTCCCTCGATAAACGAATTGGATGGATTTTTGAAAATAGCTAAACATGAAAACGCAATAATGGCTGGTTGGTATATTTAAATTTTCAGTTGATTTACAACTGCATTTATTGTCTTTAATTTTTATGACACAGGCCACTTATGTTCATTCATGAAAAGAGGATTTGATATAAAAAGAGATGCCTTTAAGGCTAATGAAAGATGTATTTATATTAACATATGGATCATTTTAAGAGATTTGGTTATATCCGAGGTATTGATAAAAATTTTATTTAAACGCCACTAACAAATAATTTCTACTAACTATAATTACCATTCTTAGATTGACAACGAATATACATGGATTTTGCTTTCCCCCATAAGTGAAAGTTTTCAAATAATACAAAGAAAATGTCCTCCAAAATTAGGTAAAGGATCCAAGATTTGACTTTCAATCTCAAGGATCCGTGCTGATTTCTCTTGAAATTCACAGGACCATATCTAGTTGAAAACAGATGGAACTTTTTGATGTTGCGAAATCTTCTTCGCTTTTCTCGCTATCATATATTGATTGAAAGTCGCGAGACTTACGGATCTATATCAGTACTACTAAGAAAGCGACTTCTACAAGGTGTTTTCAAGATGGTCGAATTTGTAAGCTTTATTATTTAAAAAGAATATCAGATCTTTACAGTTATCTTTATAAAGCCAACTTTTCATTTCAAGTTTACAATATCAAGTCCCCTCTGGATTCAAGAAATACTCGATAGCAATACAATCGATATGATGCTCTATATAGTCCGGCAAATGATTGAACAGAGGGACTTTGAGCCCCAACTTTTTCAAGCTTTATTCCGAATATTTCAAGAGGTAGATTTGCCATGTATTCAAAGATTCATGATCAGTGTGTTATACTGAGAATTTTTGTCTAGCTCCAACAAAAAGTTTTGCTTTCAACCTCTGCCGTCAAGCAAATCAAAGTGCTCTTGGATGATTTTATACAAAAACACGAGGAATTTATACTTACGGAAAGGATCCAAAAAGACGAAAATCCCCATGAACTAATTTCTATTAGGTAAACTCCATGAACCTTTGAAGTCTTCTCGTTTCTTTTTATATAATGTTAGGTCTTTCTTGCTCTCATATTTTTTGATACCTTTTCAAGACCAAGGCTGAATTCTCATTTTTTATTGATCGCCCCGGGAGTTGAGAAACAATCAGTTTCTGAACTAGCTAAGAGCATCAAATTAGCAAAGGAGCTGTTGGCAGAACTCGAGGAAAAAACGGTGATTGATCCTGCAGGCTATAAATGATTGAGGCAGATCAGGAAATTGTTCCTCGCAAGTCCTTTTGTTGAAATCATAATTTATTTCATTATCATTAACCATTGTTCGATTTGATTTCCCACTTGATTGGTCAATTTAAGTTCCAGCAGATCGGACTATTCTTATGCCACATATTTTCATTGAAAAGTAATTTTAAAACTAGATAAAAATTTCTCGGATAATTAAGTAGGCAAATCCTTCCCCTTTCGAGATGTCAGAGTCCCAAGTATGATGAAAATATTCGCAAGAAACTTTAAGATCTCAGGCAAATCTTCTATTTGGATATTCATAAAAACTTCGTGGGTGATCAAAATAGTTAACACATGATCCTTCAGAAGAATTCGATCTCGGCTTAAGTATAAGTAGGTGCTTCAAAACTGGTGCTTGTTGACTTTTTACCCTATTGAAGAAAGTTCTTATTTTTAGCTGAACCCAATTTTGTCCTTCTATTTCCCAAAATCTGCTTTTCAACTCTGCTTCTGACTCTCCCATTCCTAGAAATTGTTGCTGTTAGGTAGAATAGTTTTTATCATTCTAATTTCCTCTACCGATATCTAAAATCCAATACAACTTTTGAAGATTTACCTCCAAAATCTGCTTTATTTACATTCATGAGACGAATATTGTGTTTCCAGCCAAAATTTCAGGGAACCCGGGATCTAGGGATTTAATCTGTTCTTTAAATGGTATTCTTGTTTTCAAGTAAGTGATCAATTTCACCCTCATCAACATCAATCTTGTAAAATGACTCTCTTCGAGCTGATTTTATTTCTTCAGAATGTGAGGTATAGCCGAGTTTCAGGACCCTTGACATGCCATAATCTTCAGGAATAGTCTTTGTCTGAGCATTCTATATCACGAAAGGAATGACTAGAATTAACTTATCGTTTTCAGATTTTTAAGCCATTGTAAATTCTAAACAAACCTGACGCCGCTTTTTCTTCAGAGTAAGTTTATCGTGAACCACATTAAATCGGGCAATTCTTTGATCTTCCCCATCTTGCTTTTCTAAATCTTCAAGCTTATCAAAAACGAAGACAAGATCGGCCGTAGGCCTGTTTAAATCCGCATTTTCATAATTATAGTCGCGAATCCAAGAATAACGGTATAACTATTTTAATAAATTTTTTAAATAATCTTTAGATAAAAAACATTAGAAACAAGATAACAAATTTAAGGAATTCTCTACTTACCTCTTCTTCATCTCTTTCAAATAAAGAGCTTTCTTCCTTCAGTCGATATGCATCATCTTTCGTTGGGAGGTAATACATTAAGAATTTTTCGTGGTTTACGTTAACCGGGTTTAAAATAGCCTTTTCAAGCCGATCAACTTTTGATTGAGCTGCTACGGGCTAAAATTTATATGAAAAGGAAGATAGTACGACGTTAGCTGTAAGTCTCAAGAACATTCGCAAATTAAAAATTCTCATACGTCGCTGACTAAATCATCCTCTAATTCGACACCATCGTATGGATCCCCGTCAAAAGAACACAAGGCATACTTTATACCCCAGCTATCAAAGTTTGGATATATCTCGGTGAAGTCGACAGGTGCCACATTCGGCTTTTTAGGGTGTTTAAGAGATTTTCGGAAATGTACACTATTTGCCGATTCAAAGCCTCGAATAACGGCATCAACTGCACGTTCGGTCGGCCTACTTTTTTGTCCTGATCTTGAGATAGTATAACCAATCCTTTGAAGAAAAATAAAGGTTTAGTGGAGAGCAATTTGATGAGTCCCGATAATAATACAAAAAACTTACCGACTTTCAATGCTTGGTAGTGAATTGCTCCTGACATTAATCGCTTCAGAACTGATGTATTGAGTTCGGCGTAACCAAGGTACCGGCTCTTGCTGGGCCATAACTCCATTTGATCCTAGTGATTTGGCGGCTCCTTCGTTCATATTCATGAACATGATCCCATCTCGATTATCAACTTCAACATGATCAGATATAAGGGGATTCAATTCTGTGAATTCATATATCACAATTAGTTTAACGAAATCAACCATCAATTATCAAAATAGGGATCAAAATCAAAACCTGTACCAGAATCATCCCCAATAAAGGCAGCTTTCATACTGCTTAAATCCAAGTTCATACCCATGAAGTTGTCTGTTAATAAAGACATGGGAGTGATGTGTGTCAAATTGGCTCCACGTGCATACAACGTGATTGATTCCAGGTCAGGAAGCATAGCCAGGCTTTTTATTGAAGAGGGAGGAGGATGTGGGGCATGGCGGTATCGCACACGGGCCAGAAACTCGTCTCGGACACTTTTAAGTCAAAATAAAATTAATTTGTCAAAGACTGAAACCTATCATTTGAATGAATATATTTTATTTAAAAACATACTTTTTTTCGGGTTTGGATGAGTGATTTTTGGAGTTGCTTGTCATTTAGGTCTTTTTGTTTCAAAGGTTTTGTTTAAAGAACCAATATTTACAATTTTTGCCTAATCTGAGAATCTGTATTAGACCAACTTTCTAGTGCGACAAAATTTTTAAAAATATTAAAAAACAATATGTTGAATTTTTAAAAAACACAAGATGAATTATTGTATTTACAATTATATAATCAAGAAATAAATAAAAATACAATATGTTGTTATTAAATAAATAATTGATGTTTTAATGATTTTTTTATTAATAATTAATTATAATAAATAAACATTTTTTATTATAATTTTATTTTATTTCTATAAATAAATTTTAAGTGTTAATTTTTTAACATATAATTATTTTATTTTTAAATAATATAAATGTGATAAAATATATTTTTATTAAATAATTATAAGAAATTGTTAATTATACACAAAAAATAATAATTTGTATTTATTTAACTTTTAAATTTATAATTACATAAATAATAAACAAATTATATTCAATAAAAATGGTATAAAAAAGCTTGTGAATTTAGTTAAAACTAAAAATAAAAGATGATAAAATTAATATAAAATCAACAACCAAAATTTAAGTTAATATAAAAACCAATAATTTAAAAATAGATAAATATAGTTTTAATAAATTATTATTAATTTACTAAAATAAAATATTTAAATGTTAATTTTTTAATTTTTGCTTTTAATTAAATCTATTTTAAAATATTTGTTTATTAATGTGTTTTTTTTATTTATAAAATTTAAAAATTCTTAAAATATAAATTTTTTTAAATAATATTATAAAAGTGTTTTTCTTAAATAAAATAATAGTTAATCAGTTTTTTGTTGATTTAAAAACACTTTTTATTTTTAATTAAAAGCTTTATTAAAAAAATTTATTTGATATAGTTTTTGTTTTTTCTAAAAATTTTAAAATATTTAATAAAAAATTAATAATTAAGTTGTTTTTTTTCATTTTTTTTTTTACTATTGTTAAATAACCAGAAAAAATAATAAAAAAATAATCTACCAACTTTTGTTATATTTGATAGTTTTTTTAATATTAATAATTAAAACAATTTTATATTTTTTTTAAGATATAATAAATTTATAATATTAAAATTTAATTATAAAATTTATTGATTTTAATGTTTTTAAAATAATAAATTTACAATATTTTAACAATTTAAATAGTATTATTAAATTATAAAATCAGTTTAATATTATTAAACAAAATAATAAATTAACTATTAAAAACAATATTAAACTTTTTTTTATTAAATTTGTATTTTAAAATTTTTTTAATATATTTTTTTTAAATTAAATTTATTAAGTAAAGTCCAATTGCTATCTAGTACATAGAACCAGACTAAATGGCTTAAACTAAACATAACTCACACTTTTACTATATGTAATTAATCATTCAAGCCAGCCAAAACAACACTATATATTTATATTAACACACATATTACTACCCAAACTAGAAAAAAAAACCATGGTTTATGTTTATTAAAATTAACTACAAAAGATTTAATAAGATCAAGCAACCAAATTATTTTATCTGATAGTATGAACACTATACTACAAGACAGTTCAGATATCAAATTATTATCTTTAACCAATCCAGCTTTCTTTATATCCATCTTATAACCAAATCTCACCAGCTACTTCTTAGTATAGTGTAATTTTACTAAATGTTTTACATATTTAATAACAGTGAAAACAGTTTTTTTTCTCTTATTAAAACTTTCAACAGCCTCCAAATACCAATTTCTTAACACAAACTTTTTGCAAACCACTACATACAGACCCACATTCAAAAAACATCTAAAGAGTGTTTACAAAACTATAAAAAAAACAAATTATAAGCACTTATCAAAATAATCTATTATGTAAAAGCTTCAGCCAAAATTTTTTTTCAAATACCAATATTTTAAATACAAATAAACATGTGATCAGATAATTTCATCTTACTACACAGCAAACACAGTACATTAAGATATTTTTTTCATATAATATCTTTCTAATTGTCATTAGCAACTATCTATGTATAGTTTTTATTATATATATGTGCAAATTGACAAACTTTTTATTAATAGATTTAACAAGTATGTACAAATTAGGATGTCAAATCTTTGTAGTAGTTATCTAATCCACTTTTTTGATTAACACACTTAAAATAACATCATGGCTAAAACTAGCTTTCTATTGAACTTGACAAATAAATCTAAATAAGTTCTAAACAAAATAACAAGTATTACTAAACACAACTGTGTTTTCAGCCATTAAAAAATGTTCTTACACTTTTTTTGGCAAAGAAAAAGAAGAGTAAGTAGTCTTTATATTGTCAAAAATTCTGGAATAATCTTTAATTTTTATTCAACTCACAGTAAAATTTTTATTCCTTATCAAATTAGCAATGTGTTTTCTTTTTATCTAATATTAATTATGAAAATCTGGTAAAGCAAACATTGTTTTAGATGCATATGTATCAATAGCAGCTTAACTGTTCAGATACAAAACAACTACACAAAAAAAACACACACTTCAAGGACAAAACAACAGCCTGTAATTTGGCCATAATAAAAGACAAAAGCCCATGTACTCTAACACTAATACCTATATTCACAGCTAAAAAGTAAGTGGCTGCCCCACTAGCAACATTAACAAAACCAGCATTTTTTAACAACTTATCAATATAAATTTCAATTGTACCAAACCAAATCTTGTGTAAACTACTCTGTACATTAGAAAACTTTTTAGAGTTCAAAATGCTCAAGCCAACTAATTAAACAATTTTAGCAGAATTAATTAACACAGAACCTCTATTATGCAAAAATTTTAATGTAAGCTTAAACCAACAAGACACAGAGCTCTTAGAATTCAATTTTTTTCAGTCTATTATATTGTCTTTTTTATTCAAAAGTCTATCACAGAATGCAATTTCAAATTGCTTCAAAGAACAAATAAAACTAAAATACAAAGTTTTTTCTAAAACTACTAACATTAAAACTTACCAGAACTATAAAATATATTAAGCAGATTGTTCATCAAAGACAACTTATTGTCCAAAAAAATTTTCACCACCCCAGTCAAAAAATTGTTTACTAGACTAATATGTAGCTTAATAAAAAACTGCAAAGAATTTAAAAAAGCCCAATTCAAAACCTGTAAATCCAAGAACCTGTAATTAAATAAACATTCAAGAATGTTTGAAGCATTAAAAAAGATAATGAATACAGCCAATTTTTTTTTTGATTGGATTTGCTTAAACAGTTTTAAATTATATAAAAAAGAATAATACAAAGTCTTATTAAAGAAATTACATAACAAATTGGCTTTAGACTTGAGATCTTTTCTGACCATAACATTTCACTTGTGACACATGCTTAATAAAACAAAACTGAATTGAGTCTTATAATTGACTCTGAATTGCAAAATGGCCAACACTAAATAAGAAAACTGCTTATCCATAATAGCTTTCTTGAGTATTATATTAACAAAAAATTGAATATTAGAATAAGTTTTGACCAAATTTGGCTTAAACAACTTCTTAGTTAACAAAGAAATTTCCAGATATCTGTGAATTTTACTCTTCTTGGCTATTAAAATTGGTAGATTACTGATTTTTAAAGATATAATTTTAATGTCTTGATTGATAAAATATTATTGATTAAAAAAAATTTATTAATAATGTTTAAAGCCTATTGTGTAGAAGCTTGACAATTCCTAATCCAAATTGTATTATTTACAAATACACCAGCTGCAAAAAAGAAAACCATTCTACCATTATTCTTGATCCTGTTTGTTTTGGCCATAAACTTAGTATCAATTCAGTATTTGCACAAATGTTTATGTCTTTTAATCTCACACAAAAGTAAATCATAAAAATTTTTTCAAAGAAGAGGTGAGAAAACTTAACTCTGATCCAATTTATTATATATTCTATAGCCACCTAAAAAACCAAAATTAGTTATCACTTAATTAATTTTATCCTTATATATGCTGCCAAAAAATTTTATAAATCTGTCACACATTTTGATTTACTACAAGCTAGTCCTTAAGTAATGCTGACTAACTAAGTCATATGTTTTGCACATATTCTGCAAAACCAGCCAAAATTTTTTATTCTTTTTTAAAACATCTTTAATTACCGACCTAACAGCAAACACAAGAAATTGAGTAGATGTGCTCTTTAAAACAGAAAAATTATTATCACAAAAAACACCAAACTTGCTATATACAGACAAAATTTGATTAGATAGAATTTTGGAAAGAATTTTCCTGGCCATTTTAACCAAAGCAATAGATTAGGTGTTTGTCAAAACTTCATTTCAATTATAAGATTTAAAAATTATTAAAACTCAAGCTTTTTTCCACAAAACTAAAACACTACCAAGAAACAACCATTTATTTAGCAAATTCAGAAAACACTCTACTATTTCATCACTACTATGCTTCCAAAGTTTATTAGGAATACCAAACAAACTAATAGCTTTGCTATTAGGCAGATCATTAATTACTAAAAACAATTTCACCATACTGATTTCTTTTATTACATCAAAAAAAATATTATCATCTATATAGTTCAATGATGCATATTAGTGGATCTATATATTAAGCATTACTTGAAACACAGCCTGTTTTTTTGTCTAAATCTGTATAATTTTATTAATATTAAGTTTCATTTCCTCAGGTTTCAGAATCAATTTATTTTTTACTACTAAATAATTCAAAACTACCTTATGAAAAAACTAATTTAAAATACTTTTTATTATGCTTTTTTTATCAGAACAAAAACTTTCCATATGCTTTTTAATTGTCTTTTTAATAAACATCTTAGCTAATTTTAATTTATAAAGCTTAGACTTTTTGTATCTTTTTTAAACTATTGACAAATGTTTGAAAATATCTGATAATTTTTTATTGTTTTAAATTATATCTAAAATTTTGAAAGCTTTATTATTATCCAAAGTCTATTACTTTTTAGCAAAACAATCAAATTTAGACATATTACTCAAGCCTAATTTTTTAACAATCTTGGCAATCAACAACTTTAACCCAAAAAACTTTAAAGACTACCAGTTTCTTAAACACTAAAACTTATTAAACCAATGTTTAAAAAATGTTTTATTAGTTAAATCTACTATTATTTTTTTCAACAAATTCCACATAGTATCCAAATTACTATTAGTTTTTGTTTCTAAAAACTTATCCTTTATTACTAAAAACTTGATAGAAAAACATTTTTTAAATCACATTTATTTAATACTATTAGCATTTTTGATTTTGAACTTTCAATAATCTATATTAACTTGCTTGTACATACTATTTAAATAAATATTCAAAAGACCACTTAAATCAATTAATACTAAAACAGTCTTGTAATTAGTGTTAAAAAAGTTGAATACAGAGTCAACTCTATAATCAGCAATAGCTAATGTCAAACTTTTACTTACAAAAATGTAATCAATAACTTTCTTAACATTTTTTAAGTTGCTCTAAGTAAAGGCTCTGACTAATGGATGTTTACCAAACAAGTTGACCAAACCCAATTTCAAACAGAACTTAAAACTAGTATTTTTCCAGACTTATTTTTATTGAAATCTTTATTTAAGACAAAATTGCTAAAGTTAACAGTCTTGACAATAAAAAAATTGACATTTAAAGTTTGATCAAACTTAGCTTCAATAGAAACACCAGCATACAAGCCTAAAAATATGACTAAAAGCTTGTTTTTAAATAGAAGCCACACTAAAACAACATAATTAGAGATCTTTTTTATTTTAAAAACATGTCTAACCAAAAAATTGTTTATAATAATAACCATTTCAGCATCAAAAAAATCTTTATTCAATTCAAATATAAAGATATATACTTTATTAAACTTATTAACAATTTATGACTTAATATTAATCTTCAATTTTGTTTCCATAATAAAAAAAACCATATTACCAATATCTGTATATCAACAAACAACATCTTTTTGTCTAGCAAAAATATTAATACTTTTAATATTATATATAGTAAACTTCTAAACAAGACTGGTTATTAAGAAGAATGAAACTTTGATCCTAAAACAAGATTGTCTACTTTGGCCAAAAGACTTATAATCATATCTAAAAAACTTATTAAACTGTTTTCCAATTTAAAAATTATTAACAAATCCATAACTATTATATCTGCAACAGTCTTATTACTAGTGATTGCACCTAAACTTTTACTTATTACTATATTCACCTCTTGATTCTGTAATGAAAGAGTTACCAATAGCTGACATTTAGGTTTAAACTAGGAAACCATTGGCCCAAATACATCCAACTTTTTAGCCAGTTTGTTAACTTGCTTTGCAAGACTAATGAAATTATACTTAAAAGTAGCAAATTTACTATTCATGTTCAAAAAAATTAGTAAGATAAATCTAACATCTAAAAATAAATCAGCATCAAAAAAAACCAAAAAAACTATATAAGAAGTAAAACTATTAGCAATTTAAGTCCAAGTTTTATAACAAAAAAAACTGGATAAACAATTAACATCTGTTTTTTTTTATAAATATTCACCAGACAAATTTGATTCAAAGAATTGATCATTTATTTATTGCAATTATTCATATTCCTATTTACTAAACACATATCAGAAACATAACCAAATTGTTTGCATTAAGCATAACAGACCAAAAAAAAACCAGCCCAATACAAATTTACACTTTTAAAAACTGAAGTAAAACCAATAGCAGTTTTCTTAGATGCTTCATCAACAAAACAAACCATAATACATCTGTTATATACTATTACTTAAAGAAAGAAAGCCTATCAAAAAAAGAAAGAAAAACATGACCTAAAAAATGTGATAAAATATAAAAGAACACAGAATAATACACAATAACATTGGATAATACATTATAATATAGGATAACATGTTATAATGCAAGATAATACAGAATAACGTATAATAATGTTAGATAATGTGTTATAATATAGAATAATTAGTTATAATGTAAAAAAACGAAGTGATAACTAGCAAAAACAGACAATCCAAAGCAATCCTGTAAACTAGAAAATATGTATATATAATAGTAGTAGTAAAAGCAAAAAAGAAAGAATCTCCAGACAGAAATTTATTAATTACTATTTCTAGTTAAAAATATATCATTCCAAAATATCAATAAATATACTTATTTAGCATCTCAAATCCAATTGCTTATTATCAACTCTAAATATTAATAGTAATTGATACTTAACTACACTGAAACAATAGCTCTTGATCATGGCTATTGATGGGATACTAACATTTATTGCCTTGGCTTATTTTTATTTTTATTTTTTTTTATTTTTATTTTTTTTATTTTGTTATTTCTTGTTGTTGACTAATTAATTAAAAAATTAAGTACTGAGTTATTGACATCAAGAATTGCCTAGTAAAAGATCTCTGCAAGTAAGTAGAATACATAAAAATTATGGATTGCTTACCAGAAAATTGCTGGCCACCAAACTGAGAAAAAAATTGATGGAATTGTAATTCTGGAAAGCTATAAATAAAATAATAAAGGAATCTTTATCTATTATACAAAGAACTTAACCTAAACCTTCAGACAACCAAAATCTTCAGATACCAATATCATTATACTAGCTATTAAGCACCAAATTACAGGTTTGTTATTTGTTTTGAGACCCCAAATAATTACTTGTAACATTTGGTGTTCTCTGTAAAGTATAATCCAATAGAGAACTGGTACCAACAACACCCATCCAAAACAGTAGCAGAATTCAAAGAAACAGAGACAAACCATCTAGAATTCGCAAAATCTTTATTCCAACATTATCACACCTATTTTTAATTAACAAATAATAGTTGGCCAACAGAATCAGCTTTCAATTGCTACATCAACAAAAAAATAATATATTACTTAAGAGGCCAAGAAGATTCAGAATTTGCCTTCAACAATTTTTTCAGTGAACTACTCTAAAGCATTACACTGCTACAGAATTATTTATTTGCACTACTAATTATGGAAATAAATAGAAAAATAGAAAAATACACCAAACAAAAATTCCTTATCACCTTTGCCAACAAAGAAAAAGGAAGATTACAAACACCAGTAGAAACTCCAAAACAAATACAATTACTCATTTGAAAGAAATAGAAAATCAATTTACCTGCTAATCCATCATACTATTACATATCCAGAAGCACCATCAATATAACATCAACAGATGCATTCACTATAAACATGACAATACCACTAAACAGAATCCTATTTCAAAATAAACAAAAGAAAACAGAGTTATTGGGAACATATGGCAATTACTTTGAGAAATTTAATTTATAATTCTTAATGCCATCAGGAACTTAATTACTACCATTACAACCAGATTTCAAAACCGTTAATCCTTGGGAAATAACCAATTTCGAGGAAGAAAAAGATAGTAATCAAGAAAATAATAAGAGAAATTCGATTTTAGAAAACCCAGAAGTTGAAACCCCAAATATTCAAACTCCACAAAATCAGAACAATCCAAACCCCAACATAATTAATTAACAACACTTATCTCCAGTAATCATAATCAATCAGCTACCAATTAAACTAATTGCCAAACTTATTCAACAGTTGCAAGTATTCTTTCAACAACAACCACAACAACTATTTCAACAACTGCCACAACAACAACCAATAACCTATGCTCCAATTGCCAAAATAGAAAAATTTACCAGTGAAGAAGATGACACCCAAGTATGGCTGAACAATATGAAAAAGCCATTGCAGCCAACAGTTGGAATAATGCCAGAATGCTCTAAGCCATCTCGTATTTTTTTTAGAATACCATCAACTCATAGTATCAAAGCTTAGCCAACAAATCTCAGGATTTCAACACATTTAAGCTTGAGTTTCTACAATATTTTAGCAACAATAATAGTATTAATTGTCTAGCCAATACCTTCACCACTATCAAGCAAGAAGAAACTAAAGCAGTCACTACTTATCTAGAATGCTTTTACAGAAATCTGCACCAAATTCAGATGATCCAAGCTGATTATTTCACCATGCTACAGATCTTAAATCAGTTCATTAGAGGCCTGTGCAGTAGTATTCTTCAACATATATGCCTATTGCATCCAGCAAACTTATGAGCAGCAGTCATTTACACCAGAGATTTTAAAGCTATCAAACTAGAAGCCAATCATGTTCAAGCCATAAATCTAGTAATAAACGAATGATCTGACTTGGATTTCAAATTAAAGCAGTTCAGTGATTTAATTAATCAGAAATTAGATAAATACTTAGCTAACAATCAGACAATCTATCAACCTCCACAATGATGTAATAATTCAAGAAATTCAAATTGTTTCTAAAATCAGACATGTTCATCATCATTAACCAATCAACTGTGACAACCAGAGATATGTGTTTGCTACAATTGTGGTAAACAAGAACACATTAGAGCTAGTTACCAAATTTATAGCAATATTCCACAATTGGGAAATCAATACCAAAATCCTGATTGCCAGTTTCAAACTTTGAATTATTAATCAAACCCAGAACCATATCAACCAAATTACTTACTTATAATGCAGCAGCCAATCTATCAACCACCAATTTATTAGCCTCCAGCACCTGTAGTTTATCCACTACAGCCTCAACTTATCTATTAGCTATAGCTTTAAGTAATCTATTAGCCCCAACAAATTCAAATACTGCCATCCAACTCAGCTCAATTAATTACTGAAACCCAAAAGCTGAAAGTCACCTATACTCAACAAAACTGAAAATCAGCAATGGTTATGCATCAACCAATCTTCAGTTTCTCAACCCAATCCTCAGGATCATGACAATGGAGTTTAAAAACAGAATATATTTAAAATCTGAATTCCCAGAACTATTTAAGTCTTTTGGTTACTCCAAAAGACACCACATCTAACAATTTGGAAGCCAAACAAAAGCAGCCACCTACCAACAACATACTGTTAGCAACCATTACTGAAGATGAATTACTTACTGCCATTTTTTCTTTTGAACTCAAAGAACCAATTGAAACACTGCTATTCAGTAGAGCCACCTTAGAATCAAAACTCATTATGACCATATATACAGATGCCAAAGTTGATGGTCAGCTTATTAAACTGATCCTAGACAGTAAATCAGTTGGCAGCATCATCACCCAACAACTTATGAATCAATTAGATTGCCAAGTTAATCATATTACCAGTACATGAATAATTACCACTGATGAGACAACAAAGACTTCAATAGGTGAAATTGACAACTTTCCCTTTGAAATCAGTGGCATTGTTATGCCAATCAAAGTCCTCATCATAAAAGCCACCCAATATCAAGCACTAGTTAATAATGACTGGCTGTTCAAGACCAATGCTGTGCTCAACTAGAACATCCAAAAACTACAACTCAATCAAATGGACAACACACACAAGCACCAGCAATGTGTGGATATTTCAAGACCACCACCAATAAAAAACCACTAATTGAGTTAGAGAAAGAAGAAAAAAAACCCACTTGGAAAGTCTACCAAGTCTTATGAACTAATCACAATCACAACAAGCTATCATCAATTTTAACATGGAAGGAAAAAGAAAAAGAAAATGAAAGAAAAGAAGAGTCAACACCAGTCATTATCTCCACTTATACACTATACCATCAAACCAATTATCATCAATCCAAGCTTATATGTGTTGAATATGGCAAGAAATTGTCCACAATGGGCACATGCTGTGGCAATGATAAGAAATGGCAAACTGCAACAAAGTTTTATTGCCACTTATGCATTTTTGAATGCTTTGGATGACCAAAAAGACAAGGAAAATGGAACAACAAATCTTGTCTCACATGTAGAACCACTCTACCAAACAAAAAAATGTGAAATGACATTCTTGGACAAGAAGGAACATGCAACAAAACATGCTGTTACAGGTTGAAATAACAAGCTAATAGATAGTAAGAGAGAACAAAATTGTAGGGTAATGGAAATAATCAAAGAGCTTTCAACTTCAATAAGCAAATTAAATAAATATGGATTCAATATGTGAGATTAGTCTCATAAAATATCTCAGTTACTATACTTTTTAAAGAATAACCAGGAATCTAAAGGTAGAGGGATAGTCCATACTGTCAACAAATAATCACATACTGGTATAATTCTATGCCTTATGTCAGCACTCTTAAAATTCAATATCAGATATTAGATGTACTTTTCAGTCACATTTTATTCAATAATCTTCAAATGTTACAATTATACAAGTCAGAAAAAGAGTAAGAAATAACCAACAAGTAATTTTTTATCCCAAGATGTTCAGATACTTGAAAGTAGAAAAAGGGAAATTAGCAATAAGAGAATGATTAAGATGAAAGTTGTTATTTTTATTTATTTGATTTCCTTAATTTTTTACATGCTTTTCTACAGCTAAAAGATTTATCACTTATATAGCTGTCAAAAGTGGTCAATAATTAGGTTAATGATTAGGTCAATGATCACTTTCTAAAAATAGAGTGGCTAATTTATGTAATATTAATGACTAATACATGTGATAATTAATAAGAAGTATAAGTTTTAATCATAATATCATCCTCTCCAAAGAGATTGAACTTCAGTAAAATCAAGCTATTTATGGTGTAATCTATTTAAAGAGTTTTATTTAACTCAAAGCTAACTAGTTTGTTAAAGTTTTTTGTGAATAAAATATATAATACTCAAGGCGAAATAAGTTTTATATCCAAGAGACCAAATCTTTGTATTAAAGTTTTGGCTCTTTTAGCAATAGTTAAAACTCTTGGGATATCTAACTGTATAATGCCCAAAATTTTTGCCTGTATCTTTGAAGTTGTTTTTTTTATGAGTTTTATATTCTCTATAATTTCACTAAGATGACCATAGAGTTCTAATTATCTTTTATATAACAAGTTTTTGTCTATGAGTAAAATTTTTTGGAGTGTTTTTTCAATTGTATTGAAAGGTAGAAGTATAACTGCTGTTATACTTTCCAACAGATATTTATCCATTTTACTACCAATTTTTTTTCTTCTGGTAGTAGTTTTCTTTGGTCTGATAACAGTATGTGTTCCACTATTATCAGTTATAGTGGTCTGTTTTCCAATAATCAGAGTAGTATTTGGGTAGTTTTTGATCCAATACTCATAAAAAGTATAGAAGGCATTTTGGATGTTTTGATCCAGAAAATAATTGTTTATGTCGATTGAAGATACCTCTGTTTTGGGAATGGTGCATTTATTTATACTTGATTTTTGCTGATCATTTGGGTCGGTATTATCACAACAGACAGCCAATTAGGTCATTTATGATATTTCTTGAGTCGTGTACTATAAACAAAATGATCATTAAAGATTGTTCCAGATTGATCTTGAAGAATATAAGAGCCATTATTTAAAACTTTGTTGACTATATAGGGTCTTTTCTATCAACTAAAAAATTTATCACCATAGACATTGTCTTTGTCTGAACAGTATTCTAGTACCAAGTCACCAACACTTAAAAAAAGTGTTTTATAGATTTTTTTTTTCTTAAGCTTTTCTTAAAACTGTTTTATCTTTTCAAAAGCAATTATTCATGCTTCTATCAAGGAGTCAAGAATGATACCAAGTTTTCTTTGCAAAATATCTTTGTAATTTCCTATTGTGATTTCTTCAAAAAGTATTGTTTCAATGTCAATTTCTATTGGTAGTATTGCTATACATCTATAGAGCAGATAAAAAAGTTCATAACTTGTTATGTCATAATTCACAGTTCTATAAGCAAACAAAGCTAAAAGCAGTACTTTGTCCCATAAGTTTGTTTCTTTACTGGTTTTGGCTAGGGTTTTACATAATGTTCTATTGAAATGTTTCATTAGGCCATTTGTTTGGAGATAATAAGAGGAGAAAAGTTTATGACATATTTCCATTTTTCTACAAAGTTCTTCAACCAGTGTACTGAGAAAAGCTCTTTTTCTATCAAATAAAAGTTCTTTGAGACAGCCATGACAGCAAATAATATTTTCATAAATAAAATTGGCTATTGAGACTGCTGTTTGGTTTGGAATAGCTCTTGCTTCTACCCACTTTGTAAGATAGTTGGTAGCTGTGATAATATATCTGTTGTCATCAAGAGTGATTGTTAAAGCTCTAACAACATCTATACCAATTCTGTCAAATGGTTGACCAACAGAGATTGGATGGATATCTTCTTTGCAATTGGATTTGCCTTTTCTTTAACAGATGTTACAGGTTTTAATGTATTCAGCAATGTCTTTTTCCAAGATAGGCCAATAATAACGAGTTAAAGTTTTCTGAATTGTTTTTGTTTTTCCAAAGTGTTCAGCTAATGGGTCAGTGTGTATATTGTATATTACAATTTCTTTTTCTTTAAACCTGATGACTCTCTGGGGGTGATTAGAATCTTTTCTGTTTTTTTTGTATAATTGGTTCTGATAAATCAAATAAAAATTTGATTGTTTGTGCAAATGTTCTCTTTGATGTTGAGTGTATTCTGGTGGGTATTGTCTTTTACCCAAAAATTCCATTAAAGCAGATTAGTTGTCCAAGTTTATTATTGTGTTTGTTTGTAAAAGGGTTACTAATAATTAAGTTGGTTTGGTTTGAGAGATTGTACTATCACTAGATGGTAAGTCTAGAGAGAGCGTTGGCATTTTGATGATTTGCTCCTTTGCAGTGTTGAATATCATAGTCGAATTCATCCAAGTGAAGTATCCAGTAAGTTATTCATTTGTATTCCAGCTTCTTTTTTTTGCACAGTCAAACCAAAGCTTAATGATTTGTTACCACTAAGAATTTTGCACCAAGAAGATATTGATCCCAGTAGCTAGTAGCCCAAACTACTGCTAAACATTCTTGTTCAGTAACTGAATAGTTTTTTTCTGCTGGTGTGAGGAATCTACTGGCATATGCTATGGGATGTTTTCTGCCATTTTCATCTTTTTGTGAAAGGATAGCACCAAGTCCATAACCAGATGCATCAATGTGAAAAATAAAAGATTGGTTCAGATTAGGTTGTTTAAGAATTGGTTCAGTAACAAGTTTTTCCTTTAGAAATTTAAAAGCTTTTTGTTGATGAGTGCTTCAGTGATAATTGACATTTTTTCTGAGTAGCTAATTGAGAAAAAAGATGATTTTTGAGAAATCCTTGATAAATTTGCGATAGTAAAAGACCAAACCAAGGAAAGAGCATAGTTCAGGAACATTCATTGGTTGTCTAATATTCTGGACTTTTTCAACTTTAGCTGGGTCAGGAAAGATTCCATCTTTTGTAATAAGATAACCAAGAAACTGGGTGGATTGGTGTCCAAAAAAAGATTTGATTGGGTTGATCTTAAGGCCAGCATTTTTGAGCAAGTCAAAAACCTTTTGTAAATGTTCAAGGTATTCATCCCAGGTTTTTGAATATACCATTATGTTATTCAAGTAAACCAGAACAAAGTTTTCTTTTACTGATTCAAAAACTTTATCCATTAGGCATTGAAAGATGGAAGAAGCATTGGTGAGACCAAAAGGCATGACTGTGAATTCATAGATGCCATACTTGGTAATAAAAGCAGTTTTCTTTTTGCTTTCTGGATTCATCTCTACTTGCCAGAATTTAGCAGTTAAGTCAATGGTTGAGAAGAAAGCAGCACTATTGAATTTATTTAGCATTGCATCAATTTTGGGGAGTAAGTATATGTCTCTTATAGTGATGGCATTTAATTGATAGTAGTCAACACAGAAGCATAGAGTTCTATCTTTTTCGGATACCACTACAACTGGAAAAGCCCATTTACTCTTGGTTTTTTGTATGAATTCAAGATCTTTCATCTGGTTTATTTCTTTCTTGATAAATTCATCATTATGTCAATTGAATTAATAAGACTTCAAATAGATGAGATGAGTTTTTTTTGTGGTGATGGTGTGTTGTATTACATGGATTCATCCAAGAATATCATCTTCTTTTAAGATAACTGGACTATTTCTAACCAACAAATTTTCAATGTTCACTTTTTTTTCTTTAAGAGAAGGTTCTCTTTGTTCTATAACTAATGATTGGATTTTAGGTGGTTTATTCTCAAAAAACTTTTGTATTTCTTTAAGTTCTTCTCGAGGTATTAAGCTAATTGGTTCTCAATTTTTGTAATAAATTAGGCAGAATTTACATTCATTACTTGGTAAATACAAAAGTTTATTATACTAGCACTGTACACAAGAGCCATGCTACTAATAACTGTATTTTGCTTTCTTGTCAGGTTTTCTGTCAAAGATTCTTCTGAGGATATCATAGTAGGGCCAACAGATCAACTTGCCATTTATCATAATTCCTTTTTTGTTAGCTTTAATATTATCTAGTGGCTTGCTATTGCTGGTGAAGATGGTATAGACAAGTTCAGCAGTTTCTTCTTGTTCTTTTTGATCTTTATCATCACTCTCATTATCATTTGATTCATTTGATTGTTCTTCTTCTTGGTTCTGTTTGGGTACTGGAGGAGTTGTCCAATGTTGGCATTTAACCACAATAGATTTCTTATCACATCTGATGGTTAGCTTACAAAGTTCATAGTCAAGTAGTGTTTTGGCTTTTTTAAGCTATTTATTATCAACAATGATGGTGTACTTTTTTGTTTCAAATACTTCCATATCAGTTTCAATACTGATATTATTGATGCGAATAGGAATAGCTTTGGCTATGTCCAGATCTTTCTTCTTGTCACCATATATGTTGGTCATTGATCTTGTGAAAGGTTCATTAATCTTTCTGCCAATTGCTTCAAGAAAATGTTTGGCAATTACACTAACAGATAATCCACTGTCTAGGATCAGATCAATAAAGTAACCAGCCATTTGGGCTTTACAAATCAGAGGAGTGACATTGCTGTTATCAGCAAGTTCAGCTTGACAAAAGCATTTGTTGGTTTTTGGTGTTTTCTTCTTTGGTATCAATGATTTGCAAAGATTTTTTCTGAACTGTAGATGAGTCATCAGTTGGCCAAATATAATGTGTGCTGGAGTTTCCATAAGATTTTTAACAAAATAGGGCCTAAATTTTTGTATAATTTCTGGGGATTTCAACTTTGAGAGATTTTTAAAAACCTTAGCCTTTGGTGGTTTATTGTTATTAGCAGATGATTTGGATGCTTTGTTTGGGTTCAAGACAAAATCAACCTTGGCTTTCTTTTTCTTTCTGGTTGATTCAGAGAGGTTGATTACTAGTTTATCTATATTATGATCATTATCAGTTAGGTTAAAAGCATAAAAGGGGTTTTCTTCTGATTGGCTTGTACTCTCACCCTTTGAAGATGCGCCTACCAGTTTAAAGGCTGATAAACAGTAACTTCAACCAAGGGATCCTCTCCAAAGAAATTGATATTGGCATAATTGGAACATTATTATTGTTGGGTCTGTTATTCTGGATGTCATTATTTCTGGGAGCTGGAGGAGGCAATAGAAGATTGTTACAGTCTTTGGAAAAGTGTCCAGTTAGTCCACAGTAATAGCACACAGGTGGGCCATGATTTTGTTGTCTTTGATATGGTGGTTGCTGAAGCTGATTGAAGTGAAGTTCAAATCTGAGTCTTTGGGGTTGCTGGTTGTCTCTAACTGCTTGGGCTAATAGTTCTAATAGCTGGACAAAATTAGCTGTAAGTCTATTTATTAACTGTTCATTTGGGTCTTGAGTTTGGGCAGCAAAAGAGGTAACAGCCATTTGGGGAGCAGGAGCAAAAACTGGAAGTGTGGATCCTAGGTGTATTCTTTGATTGTCTTCTATTCTCTAAGCAAGTTCAATGGCCATATCCATTGTGGGATTATCTTTCAAGGCCAGAAGAGGCCAAAAAGCATATGATAGATCAGTTTTCAGTCCTTTTGTAAAGGAATGAATCTTTTGTTTTTCTGTCTAATTTTTTCCAGAGTCTACTTATTTAATGAGTTTTTTTATTGCTTTGGCATATTTTGTTACAACCTTACCAAGGCCTTAAGTTCTTTTTTCTAATTTTATATGTCATTTTGAGATTAAGATAGGAATTCTAAATTTCATTTCAAACCAAGTAGTAAATGAAGTGTTGTCTTCTTCAGCATTTGCTGGTGCCCATCTAATGATTCTTTGTTGAGCATTGGTATTGGTTTTTTGTGAGAACCAAGTAGCAAAAGAGCCTTGAAGATAGCCATCAACAATTTAGAACTTGTATTCATTATCATATTGGTTTGCTGTGACAGTTCTTTCAAAATCATCCAGTCATTTGATTGGATCTTGGGCATTACCTCTGAATAATAGTAATAAGATGTTGTTTCTTCACCCTAAAGCAGTCTGTATACCTTGGAGAGCAATCAAAATGTTTTGTTGCAGAGGGTCTTGAGCCATTGGTTCAGGTGTAACTATTTGTGTGGAGTGTTCTAATTTACTTGAAAAGAGATTAAAAACAGAAGTGGTTTGATAGCTTTCTTCTTCTGTTTTAAGAAGAGTTTCTGTTGATTGATGGGCAGCAATTCAAATGTGAATTTGATGATTCAGATATTCGAAATCAGGGGACTGTTGTTCAAAGATTGTAGAATATAAGAGCTGATTGATACTGTTGTTTCTTTCTTCAAAGTTGTCTTCAAAATAAGCTTGGTCAAAGTAATAAGTTGTATAAGCTGTATAGGTTTCAGCTAAATGCTCATTCAGGAACCAGTTCCAAAAGTCTTGGAATTGTCTGCTGGATTGTTCTTCAATGAGGAAGCAAATCAAGCAGAAGGGCAAAGGATTGAGTTCAATAGAGTCTAGATTGTTTTTGTTGTATGCTTTAAAATGTTCTTCTGATTGTTGTGGCAGATATGAATAATCACCCATACAATAGGAAACAAAGTAGAATTTGACAACCTCACAGAAAGCACCACTTTTATGTTACAGGTTGGAGTAACAAGCTAATGGATAGCAAGAGAGAACAGAATTGTAGAGTGATAGAAATAATCAAAGGGCTTTCAACTTCAATAAGTGAATTGAATAAGTATAAATTCAATATGCAAGATCAGTCTCATAAAATATTTCAGTTGCTATACTTTTTAAAGGATAACCAGAAATCTGAAGGTAGAGAGATAATCCATACTGTCAACAAATAATCACACACTGATATAATTCTATGCCTCACATTGGTATTCTTAGAATTCAATATTAGGTATCAGATGTACTCTTTAGTCATGTTTTATTTAATAATCTTCAAATGTTACAATTATACAAGTCAGGAAAAGGGTAAAGAATAACCAACAAGTAATTTTTTATCCCAAAATGTTTAGATACTTGAAGATAGGAAAAGAGAAATTAGCAATAAGAGAATGATTGAGATAAAAGTTGTTATTTTTATTTATTTGATTTCCTTGATTTTCTACATGCTTTTCTACAGCTAAGAGATTCATCACTTATATAGCTGTCAAAAGTGGTCAATAATCAAGTCAATGGTCAGGTTATTGATCAGGTTAATAATCACTTTTTAAAAATAAAATGGCTAATTTATGTGACATCAGTGGCTAATACATGTGATAATTAATAAGAAGTATAAGTTTCAACCATAACAATGCCAATACATAATTCTTATAAACAACTGGATAAGAAAAGAAACTCCAATTGACAATGCTTGGAAACAAGCATTCAGACATTTAGAAGGTTGCCCATATGACAAGCATAAGATTTAGAGAATAATGAGTGCCAAAGTTAAAAGTGCTACACTCAGTAAACTGTTAAAAATTAAAAACAATCCACTTTCTCTTTCAGAACCCGAATATATTTTTACTTTTGATGTTTTTGACAACATTAAAGACAATTCAGAACATTTTCACAAACATTACCAGAACCTAGCACCCACCCGAAAAAAACAGAAGCAGTATCTAAAACAGCTAAACACTTGACTCTGTCAATACTGCTTAATTTTTTGTGACTTTCAATATTGTAATGAGTGCAATCTTATTTACAATCCACTACTACACATAATCTACACAATCCCAGAGGAGGAAAAACCAATTAGCTGCTGTGCATTAGAATCAAAATTAACATTCAATCTTGATTCAAACTCTGACATTGACAACAACAATAATAATAGTTCCAGCTTCATCCAAAATAGCAACCAAAATAACAACAATTCAAACTCTGATTTAAATTCCAAACAATACATTGTGCTTCCTAATCTTACCAAGAAGCAGAAACTGAAATAGTTCAATGATAATAATAAAAATATTATGCCAGAATATGTACATGATACTAATGTAGAATTTGATCTGAGATACTCAGAAAAAAAAGCCATCAAATTAGAACTACATTCACACATTTGCTTGATCTCAAAATAGTATTGAAAATTCTAACAATTACCATAATTCAACTAGTATTTAGAAATAGTCTAGCAAAAAAGAGAATCAATATACAAAAAAGAATAATTAATACAGAATATGTAGAAAATATTATTGCAATGCTATAAAATGACTCAGAAAAGACCTACATCATAAAACCAAATGAAAAAATAGCACAGGCAATATTCCTGCCTCTGATTAAAATAGCTCAGTTAGTATTAGTGGGAAACTGAGAAAAATTAGGGATTATAGCTAAAGAGATTAGTGGATTTAGATTCATGAGTAGAATAAACATATTAGTTAATATAGCAGAAAAAAAAGTTATTAACAAGAGAGAAATTATCTTCACCTGTTAAGCAATTTTTATTCTACTATATAACCAATACATGGTAATAATAGAAAGGAAAGTGAAGAATCAAGCCCAGATTTTTGAAGCAGAGCCAACTATTTGTAAATTAGGAGAGATTGGATTTACTAATCTCTATATACTAGCCAAGAACTACTATCATATCAAAATTCCCATCTATAATACAACTGGAAACATTATTAAAATATCAGAAGAAACCATTATTGAATATTTAACCACTGAAGTTGAGGACCAATCACCAAATCATATTTCAGACTTTTTACAACTATATGGATATGTGGACATTACATTACAAGCTATATACAGACGAAATAAATACTATTTGCTCCAATCAAAACAATTAGAACAAATAAACTTGGGAAACTTAGACCTACTACAACATATCAAGATGCTACTTAACAAATTCACTGATATCTTTGCGAGTGAAAATAAGTTTAGTAGAACTGACATTATTCAGCATCAGATCAAGACTAGAGATGTTATGCCAATTAAACAAAGAGCATACAGGATACTACCAGCCAGCCATAAAATCATCTAACAAGAAATCAATCGGATGTTAGACAATGAGTTAATTCAACTATTTATAAGTTCATGATTATTACCAATGGTACTAGTCTATAAAAAGAATGGGAAAATCTGCTTTTGTGGAGATTATAAAAAACTCAATAGAGTTACTCATTGTTACTTATAAAATATAAAAAGTATATTAGCATATAAATTAGCCAATCAGAAGTAACTGTAGTAAATATAGAATTCTAGGATTTCTCTCAAAGAAATTGCAGGATTCCAGAAATTTCAGAATTTTTATACAAGAAATCACAGGATTCCAGAATTCCAGGATTCTTCTCAAAGGAATTGCAAGATTCCAGAAATTCCAGGATTCTTGGTATGAAGAATTGAGGAATTGAGGAATCTCAATTATGTATATATAGTGGTAGCATTAAAAGTAGAAAAGACAAACCTTTCAGTTTAAATTTGATCTAAGCAATCTTTCTATTCACAAATAAATTAATAAATAATTATTTGCTATTTTCATCTACTTTCCATTATTAATACTTCATGTTGATAATAATTAATATTTAATCACACTGGAACAATAGCTCTTGATCATGGCTATTGACAAGATATTAACTTCTATTGTCTTGGCTTATTTTCTTTATTTTTTTTTATTTTTTTTTTATTTTTTTTATTTTTGCTTTGTTATTTTGTTATTAACTACATTGATTAAAAAAAAATAAAAGCACTGAGTTATTGACATCAAAGATAAGCCTGGTAATAGACTTTAAAGAAAGGGTATAGCATTGAGAATTTCAGAATAGCTTACCAGAAAGACATTTTTGCCAGATTACTGGCCACTACACTAAAAAAAAATTTGACAGAATTACAATTCTGGAAGGCTACTGAGAAGACAATACTTGAATCTCTGTCTATTATACAAAGGACTCAACCAAAACCTTCAGACAAACAACCCCTTCAGATTACCATCATCACGAAAGCTCTGAGCACCAAGTTATAGTTTTGTTATTTGATTTGAGACTCCAAATAATTATCTGTAACATCATAGAGACAGTTATCTGACCTCACAGATCCAAAAATTATTTAATGCTTTCAGTGGAAAAAAATAGTTTTCAATATTGAATTTAAATAGTGGTTATTGACAAATAGCCATAAATCTAGCTGACAAAAAAAAGACTGCATTCACAACAAAAGAGGAAAATTTTGAATTTGAAGTAATACCATTTGGCTTAATAAATACTCCAGTCACATTCCAATGGCTAATAGAAATTATGTATACTGGACTATTATAGAAATCAGTAGTCGTATATTTGAATAACATCAATGTGTTTTCAAAAACATTTGATGATCATCTTTATCACCTCCAGCAAGTATTTGAAAGACTCAGACAGACAGAATTAAAATTGAATGCAAACAAGTGCTTTTTTGGCAAAACAGAATTAAAATTTTTGAGACATGTCGTGAACAAAGATGATATTAAAACAGATTTAGATAAGATCAAGATAGTAAAGAAATTTCCAATACCAACTAACTTGACCAAACTATAAGTATTCTTGGGATTTGCAGGTTATTACTACTGCTTTATTAGAGATTTTTCCAAACTGGCTCAACCACTTCATTAGCTTCAAACCAAGAATGTTAAGTACAAGTGGACTGAAACCCAGCAAGAAGCTTTCAATATACTGTGGAAAAAGCTTATTCAAGCACCAGTATTGATCTATCCAGATCACAGCAAACCATTCATTATTACTACTAATGTATTAGGCCAAGCACTGGGAGCTGTACTATCTCGGAGAAAACTGGATGAAAGAAAACACTCAGTAGTATACACTAGCTGCAATTTGAGTTTAGCTAAAAAAAATCATGGAACACCAGCATTAAAATACTTAGCTATCTATTGGGCAGTCATCAAATAGAAAGAATACTTAAGTTAAAAATTCGAGGTGTATACTGATCACAAAAGATTAATATTAATTTAAAAGCAAGAATTTGGAGACAATCATCATGCAAGATAAAAAATAACACTTTTACTATATACTTATATTGTATATTATAAAAAGGGAAAAGAAAATGGAAATGCTGATGGCTTGTTGTGAATAAAACAAATCTAAAAACATTTTAAACCCAAAAATATAATAAAAAAATGAACACACAAAAATACCAACAGCTTTAACATTATATAAATACTAAACAGTTCAAGGAGAAATTATCTCAAAAGAAACAAAACAACATAAAACAACAATCAAAATATTTTATCACCTATCACAATTTATTCTATTGAAAGAACTGAAAGAATCTTGAACAACCAACCAAAGTAATCACAGAACCAGAGAAGAAAACAATACTATTTAATATGTACTCAAATCTAACAGCAGGACATTTCCATAAAAAAGCAACCATAAAAAGAACCAGAAATAAATACTATTGGCCATTCATGTATCTAAACATCATCCAATTTGTTCAAAATTGTAATCTTTGTTAGAAAAGAAGAAAAACAAGACTCAGCAAGCCATTAAAACCAATTAAAGTAGGACAATCATTCAATCATATTGGAATTGACTTAATTGGATTATTAACAATAACTAGTAAAAGGAACAGATATATTGCAGTAGCCATGGATTATCTCACTAAATGACCAGAAGCAAAAGCAATTCAAAGAGTGGATGCAGAATCCATTGCCAAATTCATCCATTAAGATCTAATTTGTTGACATAAATGTCCAAAAGAATTATTATTCAACCAAAAAACTCACTTTGTGAATAGAACATTAACAGAACTGAGTTAAAGATCCAGAATAAAGAGACTATTATCATTATCATATCATCCATAAACCAATAGATTAGTTGAAAGATTCAATAAAACATTGTGCGAAGTGATAGCCAAGATCAGCCAAAAAAACCAGAACAAATGAAATTTATTTATACCATCAGTATTATTTGCTTATTAGACAATAAAACAAGATACTACACAAGCAATACCATTTGAATTAGTATATAGTAGAACAGCAACATTACCAGTTAAGATAGAGGTTAATACATATTCAATAGAACCAATAACAAAAGACAATTTCTAAGAAACATTGCTAAGAAAAACATATAATTTAATAGAAATGCTGAAAAACAAACAGTGTTACCAGAGGTTTTTGGTCTTTTTTCTTAAATGTTGTCAATGTCTGTTTGTTGTAAATTCACGTTTTCTAGAAGCAGTTGAATTTCCAATAACTGAATTTATCTTCAAATTATCTCCTATAATTTGAACTGCTAGGCTTATGAGTGGAATGGCTAATTCCATGCCAGTTACTTTGTGTAGTCACATTGTAGTAAACATCAACTCTTTTCCAGGAATTGCTCTTCTGGAAACTCACTAAAATGTGTAGTTACTTTACTGTAAAAGTCAACTTTTCTACAGGAATCTTGTCTGTAGGCTACTCTAATGATTATAATAAGAAAAGAAAAGAAAAATAAAAGAAATATAAAAGAAATGGAATTTTATCAAGGGAAACGTTTTCTATCCAGGCCTGGAGTCACTAACAGTTTACTGAAATTGGTAGCTAATCAATTTTAAAATGTTAGTTGGGTTTTGAGGATTTTCCAAGTGCAATAATTAAAGAATTTGGTTTTCGAATTATTTGATATTTATTTTTTTTTGTGTGTGTAGGAATGGTTTTAAGTGATAATTCTAAAGTAAGATACATTTCTTTGAAAAGAAAAGCTCTTTTTTTATACAACTTGTTGTAGTACTAGTCTATGAACTTGCACTTTTTCTCTTTGCTCAAATTTCGGCAAACTAAAGATACATTTTGATGAACTACAAATTATTTTGCTGAACTATTGATTAATTTGGATGAACTATTCATAATTTTGGTGAATTTCTATAAATTTTGGTGAATTTCTTATAAATTTTGGCGAATTTCTGTAAATTTTGGCAAATTTTAGAATGTTACAAAGTTCAGGGTATTGTGTAATTTGATTATCCTACTTTCTGTTATACTAATTAGATTATTTAATTGAATTGTGATATGTGATAATTGATTAAATGATAAATGATAATTTAAAATAATATTGATATACTAATTAATTATAGGAATTATAAGAGTAATTTCATACTAATTAATAGCTAAAATTTTACTGGTAACAATGGTGAAAAGCAGCTAATAACATTCAAAAGTCACAAAAAAAACAAAAAGAAAGACATAATAACCAATTACCAAATAAACCAGTTGAATTCAGGATTGGAGACAAGGTACTGTTACATTGTACCAAAGTGGAAAAACAGTAGAATAGAAAGTTTGATCCAAAATGTGATGAACTATTTTACATACACAAAATTTTGGAAAACAGATCTTACAAGTTATGATTAAAAAACAGAATTCTGAAAAAGACAGCACATAGAAATCATTTAAAAATTTATCAAACAACACAAAGATTAACATCATTGGTACCACAACTAGAAGCACAAATTTCATTAATCAGATCAGAATATATATCACAAAATATGAAACCAATTATAATCATCAAAACATAGCTACACACATGCCGAAATTTAGATATTACATACATATAAGTCTCGAGACCACATAGAAGAGAATGATAGAAATTTCAAACATGGACTTTTCAGACCAAATTTTAAAATTATCTAAACAATTATTTAATGAAATTCAAAAATCTACATCTCAAATAGAGATTATAATTAATAAAAAAAAGATAAGATATAAAGATAAGGGGAAGAGAGAAATAGGCAAGAGTTCAATTAGAACTAACTATTTCTATCTCTACACTCTGCCTGGGAAAAAAATTTCACAAAAAAGAATTAAATATACTTTATGGATGAGACATAGAGAAAA
This sequence comes from Geosiphon pyriformis, assembly GCA_016748015.1. NCBI lineage: Eukaryota > Fungi > Glomeromycota > Glomeromycetes > Archaeosporales > Geosiphonaceae > Geosiphon > Geosiphon pyriformis. Next base: position 1,042,990 of record JAAOMT010000134.1, on the reverse strand, counting down.
AAGAGGGAAGGAAGAAAAAGAAGTGAGAAAATTGGATAAAAGACAAAAACAATTATATACAATATATTTGGCTCTCAAGCTAGAAAAAATTAAAAAATCTTTAACTTGTAGGACTGAACTTTCTGAAACAGGAAAGTGAACACCAGATAAAACCCAGAAGTAAAAAAAAAAGACTCTCTTCAACATATTAGTTTTACAAAATTAGGGAACAACTAAACTTAAAAAACCCATATGGAAATTACAATCGGAAAACTTTCAACAAAAAAGCAATGTAACAAGTGAAAGAATTTGTAGGAAGAAGCAACCTAATATTACACTATAAAGCAGCATGTTAATTATATATTGCTTTCCAATATTGTCCAAATGTACTATTGGATGGATCTTTGAAAAAGATAACAGTTAACAACATAAGACAAATGACCAATCAACAGTTCAAAGATCTACAAAAAACCATAGTCAACATTACCATCAAACATTACACAGACAAAGTTCTATTAACAAATATAACCAATTTCACAGAAGCTCAATATTAAAAAAAAATAAATAATATTACTTGAAAAAAGAAAGCCTATCAGAAAAAAAAAACATGACCTAAAAAACATGATGAAACATGAAGAGAGACAGAATAATATACAATAACATTGGATAATATATTATAACATAAAATAATATGTTATAATACAGAATAATACAGAATAATATGTAATAATATTTGATAACATGTTATAATATAGGATAATTAGTTATAATATAAGAAAACAAAGTAATAGCTAGTATGAACAGACAATCCAAAACAATCCTGTAAAACTAGAAAATATGTATATATAGCAGTAACAGTAGAAGCAAAAAAAAAAGAATCTCCAGACAAAAATTCATTAGTTATTATTTCTAGTTAGAAATATATCATTCCAAAATATCAATAAATATATTTATTCAGCATCTTAAATCCAATTGCTCACTATCAACTCTAAATGTTGATAGTAATTGATACTTAACTACACTAAAACAATAGCTCTTGATCATGGTTATTGACAGGATACTAATATTTATTGCCTTGGCTTATTTTTTTATTTTATTTTATTTTATTTTATTTTATTTTATTTTATTTTATTTTATTTTATTTTATTTTGTTATTTTTTGTTGTTGACTAATTGATTAAAAGATTAAGTACTAAGTTATTAATGTCAAGAGTTGCTTGGTAAAAGACTCCTGTAAGTGGGTAGAATACATAAAAATTATGGATTGTTTACCAGAAGATTACTGGCCATTAAGCTGAGAAAGAAATTGACAGAATTGTGATTCCAAGAAGCTACAGATAAAATAACACAGGAATTTCTGTTTATTATATAAAAGACTCAACCTAAATTTTCAAACAACCAAAACTTTCAGATACCAACATCATTATATCAGCTATTGAGCACCAAGTTACAGGTTTGTTATTTGTTTCAAGACTCCAAATAATTACCTGTAACAATACATATAAACTTAGATTACAATCAATGAAACAAGTTTTTCTATTATACAATTCTAACAAACCAGAAAAATTATGAACAGTAATACCAATTGACAAAGTATATAACAAAGTCTAATAAAGATCTTTAGATATTTATAATTATTTATCATCAACAACCAAAACCACATGTACTGAATTTTTTTCCATAAGAATTGATTATTTGAAAGCAATCAAACCAACAATATCTAATAACTTAAACTCTACTAAGACTTTTTGTTAAAAACCAATTAACTGTATTTTAATTACAACTATCTTATCAAATTTGAAGAAAACTAATTTCACTACCAATTTGGAAAAATTTATTAGGATCTTCTTAACAATTACTTTTCAATCTGTACAATTGTTTGTTCTTTTAACTTTATTATTTACTAAAATTTTCTTACTGACAGTTAATTTCTTAGCTTTATTTAAGCTTAATTCAAAAGTAAAGATAGATTTAATAATATCTGAAAATTTAGAGGAAGTTAATGCCTTTCCAAACCATTAACATAATAAAATTTTTTTTTAATAAACAAAAACTTATCTTTAGAGATTTTGCCAAACACTGCAGAAAGTTTAATATTTAGTGCAAAAAACTTTATCAAACCAAAATTCCTAATATTCTTGTTTTACAACTCAGTTAATAGTAATTTTTGGAATTAATAAACTTAAATGCTGGAAGCACCAATTCAGCATTATTATTGTTACTTAAACTTTAAAGGAAAACACACTTAGCAGTTGTCTTAAAACATATGTCTTTGTTCATATTTTTCTTAAAATTGTATTATCTATTATGTCATCTGTTTTAGAAGTATTAAAATTCACATAATTTATTTTCTTTGCAATTGTGTTTCTTATGTTTTTAACATTTAATACTTTATTAACACTGACTTTCTTATTGTCTACCTTATTACTCCAAGATTTTTTGTATCCATTTTTATCAGTTTGTAACATATTAACAAATAAAAGACCAGCTGACAATTCCACCATATTACCAGAAACATCAGATTTTTTTGGCTTTTTGTACAAGAGACCACAAAAGTAAACACTCTCAATGCATACTTTCTTTTTAGTGCCAAACTGGATTTTCAATCCAGCCAAATCAGAATTAAAGTTACCAACAGAAAAGCCTACTGGTTTTATATCAACAAAAATAGGCATATTGAAAAATAACTAAAAGTAAAAAGAAAAAAAAAGAATAAAAAAAGCCATTTTTTTGGCAGTTCTATGCTCTTATTATAACTAAGTAATTAACAAAAAAAAAGTTTCCCTTTAATATTATTATTAAATTAAATTTATTAAATTTTATTTTTTATTTTTGTTATTATTGTTTTTTGTAAAATATTTTTTATATTAATAAGTAAAATTTAATTATTATTTAAGACAATATAATAATAAGTATTTTAAATTAAATATAATTTATATTTTTTATATGTATTTAAGTTAAATAAAACTATATTATATATTTATTTCAATTATAATATTATATCTAAACCAAAAAACAAATAAAACAATAAAATTTATATAATATAAAAAATATCTTAAATATTTTAACAATTTTAAATATTTATATTATGTTATTTAACAAAATTATTAATATATTATAAACAAAAAACAATACAAAATTATTATTACTAATTAAATTTTTTCTTATTTATATTAAATATTTAATTTTATCTAATTAAACTTTATTTTAATATTTAATAATTAAACTATACATAAACTTAATTAGTTTAGAAATAATAATTTTAATATTATTAAAACCAAATATGCTTTATAATATTATTTTTTAAAAACTATATTTTTACAAAAAATTATATATAATTTATTATTAATTATATTAAAATTTAATATTTATAATACTAATAATAATAAAATATAAATATTAGTTATAAATTTTTAAAGAATAATATAAGTATTTAGCATATTTTTATATATTTTTACATCTATTTTATATATAAATACATGATTAAAAAAATTTTTTTTTATAATTTTTTTATAAAATACTAAATATAATTTATTATATAATTATTTTTTAATTATAATAGTTTATAAATTATTTTTATAATATAAATATACAAATAAGACTTCAAGTTTGACTACTAGTAGTAAAATTGTAGTATAAGTAACATCTTTAGACTTTTTAGTAATTTATATGTTAGAAAACAGTTTGAAGTGTTTTTTAGATATAGTTTTAGGTCTTTTGGTCAAGATAAACAAATTTGGTTTGGTTTTAAAACTTTTTTATTTTAATAACTAATTTTGTTTAAAAAATTGCTATGTGTAATATTAAAGACATAAACAATTTGACAAAACAAAAAAACATTATTAGGTGGTATAGAAAATTTGGCAATTTGATTTTTATTGTAACTGAAATGAAATTAAAAAAACAAATCAAATCTTAAATTAAGAACAGATTTGTAAATTTGAGAATGTTTGTATCTGGTTTGAACACTAGTTATTTGGGTTTAGAAATGGCAATAGTAATGAATAAATTTCTTGTCAACACATGTATAAAATCTCTAAAATCTTTAATCATTTTTTTTTATTTTGATTATTATTTAACAAGAAAGTTTTAGTAACTATTTTGAATCTTTATGTAAATACTTCTGCTAAAATACAATTTAATCAAGCTAATAAGGTAAATTCATGTATTACCAGAACAATCAACATAAGTTCTTATGTGGTTTTAGAAAATAACTTTAATGAAGATAGAACAAAGCAATATGTGAACTTAAAAAAATGTTTTGATTTGAGTTTATATAATTCTATATTAGATATTAAAGTAAGTAAGCTTTTAATATAAGATAATTCAAAAAACATTAAAAAAACTATTAATTATATTTTGGTTAGTAAACATTTTTTGATAACAGTAGTCAAATAAGAGATTAGTAATGTTTCTGATTTTTTTGATACTAATCATTTGGCTGTTGTGATTTCATTTGGTTTAGGCAATCTTTTGAATGCAAATTTAAATATTATTTAAAAACATGTCAATAAAAATTGATAGAAGTTTGGTTTTAAGAATGCTAATCCATTAAAATAGACTTAGTTTAAGAAATATTTATTAGTTAAAATGTTTTAATTATATTATGAATTTTAGAGTACAAAAAAAAGAATAATTTGGATACAATATGAGATTTTATAAAATTGGTTATTATTGGATTAGCAAACAAAATATTTTCTAAGAATTGATTTAAGGATTTCAATAATTTTAAGAACAATCAGTTTTTTAAGTACTATAAACTGGAAATTCTGGTTTTAAGAATGGCTAAAATCTTCACTTCCAAGAATGTTACTAAGTTTGATTACCTTAAACAAATTGGTCAAAATTAGATACTAATAGTTTAAGTGGTTTGTTTTCTCTAATTAAATGTAGAACTAAGAATAAAAAAGTCTTTTTGTATTTGTTAAGATTTAAAAAAAGATATCAGAAATCTAAGTATCAAAAATTTAATACTAAAAAAGCAGTTAATATTAAAAGTACAATTGATAAAAGAATAGAAAATTTCAGTTTTAATAAAAACAGCATAATCAGAAATGTTTTAAAGCAGCTATTTCAAAATGTGGTTCTAAATTATCTGGTAATTAAAAAGGAGTTGGTTCTGAAGCCAAATAAAATAAAACAAAAGATTAATAAAATTATAAAATATTAGACAAAAAATCATGAAATTTTTTTAGTTCTGTCTGATTTATGGGCTTGTTAATATGTATCTTTGACATACATAAATAAAAACGTTTTTTTTGATATAATAAATGTTATCAACAAAGTAAATTTGATCTTAGTAATTAGTAGTTTGCCTAATAACAAAACTGTTGATTTATTTGACATAACTAATAAACTTTGGAAACATTACAACAATGTGATAGTAAACTGTTTCTTGGTCTTGTTAAATGCTTGTTTAATGCTTAAAGATGTTCTTATTCTCAAAAAAAATATGTGAATTTTAATGATTTCCAAGCCATATGATTGGAATAGAGTTTTAATTAATACATAATTTATTGTGTTAATTAAAACTGTCAAAAAAATTTTGTTTAAAATTCTATCAGATTGTATCTTATCTGTCTGTAACAAGTTCAATGTTTTTTATGATAACAATTTATTAATCTTAAAAAGTATTTCAACTTAATTCCCAATATTTGCTGTTGGTTCTATTGTAAAAAATGCTTTGAAAAAGGGATGAGAGCTCTGACTGGTTTTATAGAACATATATAAAGCTTATAACTCAATTAAGTAATATCATTTAGAAGTTAGTTTAAAGCAGATTAGAATATGTAACAGGTTTATTAACTTTTTTGGAAACATATATAAAAACAGGATCAACAAAGTTATGACAGATTTTGGTCTTTTAAGTAGTTATAAAATACACAATAAATTAGATCAGAGTAAAATCTTCTTATCATTTTTTTGGAAAATTTTTTATGATTCCCTATTATGTAAAATAAAACATTAAAAACATTTGTGTAAATATTGAATTAATATTAATTTTGTGGTTAAGACAAACAGAATAAAAGTCAGTAGAGAGAAAACTTTTTTTTTGCAGCTGGTGCTTTTATGAATAATACAATTTAAATAAAGAATAATTAGACTTCAACACAATATATTTTGGATTTAGCTAATTAGTTTTTTAAGATTAATAACATTTATATCAATAATGAAAAGATAATTGTAATTTCTATTAATTAGAGAGTTGTATCTGCTTTATTATACATTGATAGCCAATTTATTTCTATTACCAAGCATAGAAAATTTTACAAATATCTAGAAATTTTTTTGTCAACAGAAAATATATTTAAGCCAAATTTTATTAAAACATATTTAGATATCAGGTTTTTCTCAAACATAATCTTCAAAAAAGCTCTATTAGATAAGCAATTTTTCTATTTAGTTTTAGTAATTTTGCAGTCTATTATTAATTATTAAATGCAATTTGGTTTTGTGTCTAAGAGTGTATGTTAAAAGTGTGATGTTATGATTAAGAAAAAGCTTAAGTCAAAAGCTAATTTGCCAAAAGATTTTTTCAGTAAGACTTTGTATTATCTATTATTTTATGGTGTTACAGGTAAATTTTGTAAGTAATGGAACTAATAACATTTGGTGCTCTCAATTATTGGGGATGCATCTTCCACATAATTCTGTTGGCTTAATCTTGGTTATCAGTCTCTAAAGATCTATTTCTGGATGTAAATTTACCTGTTGAGTTCTTTGGTTATAAGGCACAGAGTTTGTTTTTTGTCAATTGCAACATTTTCTGTAAATGTAAGCTTTCTTCTCCGAGCTAACAAGCACAGTCATTAGGGTCTGGTATTGTCTTTTTGCCTTTCTGGTAAGCTATCAAGATAATGTTAATATCCAAAATCTAGGGGGAGCCTCCCTCTTTTACCAGGCTATTATGAAGTCTATTTCCAAACAGTCAATTTTTTTATGTTGCCATTCCAAAAGAAAAAAAAAAAAAAAAAGAAAAAAAAAGAAAATAAAAGAAAATAAAGAAAATAAAGAAAATAAAAATAAGAAATAAGTGTCCTGTCAATAGCTGTGATCAAGAGTTATTGTGCCAGCAGATTAAGTAATGAATAATAACATGGATTTGAAGAATTAAAGGGATATTTTATTGATATAATTCTATTTTGGTTGATAGCAATTATTTTTGAAAGGAAGAGTATTTAATAATTATGACTTGTAAGTCTAATTGACTCTAAGAGTTTAATTAATTTCTAAAAGTCTAATTTTCTCTCTGGATGTCTTTCTAACTTTTACAGCTACTCATTTTATACATTCTTTTTGTTTTACAAAATTACTTCTGATTGTTCTGTTATTGCTAACTATTGCTTTGCTATTTTTGTAATTGCTTTGTTTTTTTATGTTATTACTAGTTATCTTATGTTATAATATGTTATTTGGTGTTATTACATGTTATTTTGTGTTATCCTATGTTATTCTAAGTTATAACATGTTATCCAACATTATTGCATGATATTCTGTGTTATGTTACGTTTTGGTCACGTTTTTTCATAACTTTGGATCAGTTTTTCTACTTGGGTAACAATAGGCTTAAATTATTTAAACAGCTCTAGGCTGAAGACAAGATAGTTTTATTAATTTGGTTCTCTAATATAACAGAAATTCTTAGTAGTCTATTTGTGTATCAATTTCTGGATTTGCAAATTATAAACTGAATACCAAAAAATCTATTACAATTTTCTGTTAAATTGAAAGTCTATCTCATAAACAATTTTCTGACAGGCATAATAAAATTTTTTTTGGATAATAATATTTCTTTGGCAAATGAGTTATCTTGTGTATTCTGATTCTTTGATTGCTTTTCTATGTTAAAAATTTTGGGTGGTTTATGTTACTTTAATGTAATTTACTCTTTAAAACATTTTGGCATTGGTTGTAATAATAAATTATTGAACAAACATGGTTCTATTATGAATTAGAAGACCTTTTATTATTAAAAAAAACTGAGTTCAAAAAGCTCTATGTCAATATAATTTGTGAAAACTGCTAATTATATAAACAACTCTTCTGTTAATTTTATTAAATACAGCTTTAATCTTAACAGTTTGGAATTTTATAGCTTGAGTAAATTCTTGGATGTTTGAGAGTATTTATATAAACTTTAGGCAAGAGAAGTTGATGTTTACACTAATAATTTTCTGTACAATTTAGATACTATTAATGTGGCAAGTAGAACAGCAGTGTATTTTTCTAAGATTGAAGTAGATTTTGGTATAAAAGTTTTTAATTTGTTATTATCAACATTATTGAAATTGCAAACTATCACTTTAGCTTTAGAATATGTCTTCTTATTATGCTTAATGGTTTTATATACAAACAGCCAAGCTGCCATAAATGCATATATATTAAAGTTTATGTTATTTGTATCTGATTTCCGAAATAAATACTAAATTAAAAGATATTATGTGGCTAATTTAATTAGATTTAAAAATATTTTTGTTAAGTAGATAAAAATCAAAAACCATTTAGAAAATGTTGACAATGATAAAGCTGATAGTTTTACAAGTATTATGATACAGTTCTGTATTTTTTTACTTACTGATATATATAAAAAATTTATTTTGGTAGATGGATCAATTGTTTTGGACAATGCTTAATATTTTGTTCACAATATATATTAGATAATTAATTATGCTTAATAAAAGGTGGATTCAGATATGAGAATTTTACAAAACTCTTTTATTTAGACTATTGATTGGCACTGTATTGCTTCAGTATAGCACTCTGATTTTCATATGTTTTCTGATTACACTAGCAGATTTTCAATAATTTTCTACACATATTTAATAAAAACAGTTTATAACAAATTGCCAACTATAATTAAAAAAAGACTTTATGACATAAAGTATTCAGATATATTGTGTTTGTTTTATAGTAATGTTAAACTATTTGATCATGTTTTTATCTGTTCAAAAAACACTTTAACACATTCTGAAAGTTTGTTAAATTATGCCAAATTGTGGCTTTTCTTGATAAAATCTTGTTTTTTACTAACTTTTTTAATATTGTGTACTCTTTTATTAAAGATATTAGATGTTAACATTTATAAAATTTTATGTAAAGAGTTTGTTTTCAAGAATTGGATTAGCAAAGCTGTTTCTAGGATTAAGAATAAAAAAAATATTATGATAATAATGGTTAATTTTATTCAATATTTGACTAATGCATATTATAGTAGATTATGAATTTTAGTTTTAAATATAAGGTTAATATAAAAAAAAATGGTTTAGTAAAAGACACAGAAATTCTGTCTAAGACATACAATAATCTGTCTGAATTTTTTTTATCTAAAATAATTCATATATTTGAGATTATTGAATTATTTACTATTAATTTTAAATTATGCAAAATTTGTTTATTTTTTTCAAGTTTAGATAATAAATTAAGAGTTAATATGAGTGTATAGTATGGTTTTGATTGACTTGAATAACTAGTTATATATAGTAAGCACATAAGTCATATTTAGTTTAATATATTTAATTTGTTTCTATATATTAAATAATAATTAAACTGCACTTATAAAATAATAATAAAAAAATATATACAAATTAATAAAAACTTATTTATAAACTTAAAATTATATGTTAATTAGAATATTATACCAAAAAAATATAAATTTAATCTATATTTTTTATTATAATTTTATTAATAATATTAATATTAAAACCAATTTTTTAATAAATTTAACAAATATTTTTAAATAAAATTTAAAAATTATTGTATTATTAGTTTTAACAAAAATTTTTTAAAGCAATTAAGTTAAAAATAATAAATTTATCAGCATATTTGTTTTTAAAAACACCAAAATAATCTTTAATTTTAAGTTAGATAATATTAAGTTTTATTATTAATTATATTTATTATGTATTATTTTTTATTTAATAATATTAAATCTAATTTAATATATATATATATTTAAAGTTATCTAACTATTTAAACTTATTAATATATTGCTTATAATTAAAATATATTTTAAGTTAATATAATTGTTTATAATTTAATTATTGTTAATAAAACCAAAATTATTTATTTTAACATTAATTTTTAAATTTAAATCTGCAAAAAAACCAAAATATTATAAACAATATTATATATACCAAATTTTTTTAAAAACTTATTAATAATAATTAAATTTGTATTTTTTAAATTCTTATAAATTACAGTAAAATTACTTAAATTATACATATTATAAAAATAAAAATTATATATTAATATTAAATTAATACTATATAAATTTTTACTGCTTAAAAACTTAATTATTAGTTTAAATTTTTTTAGCAAGTAAATTATTTTATAATAATATATTATTATTTATTTTAAAAACTTAAAATTTATGTTTAATAAAATTTTTTTAAATATTAATATTATTACAAATAACAAAATATAAATTATTTGGTTTGGTTTATAAAATCATTTTTTTTGGTTTGTTAAAGTCTGTTTTTAAGTTATTTATTATGTTTAAAATTATTATAAATTAATTTATTAAATTTATTTTATATGTATAAATTTGTTATATTTTGTTTTATTGTATTTAATACAAAATTTAAACTTAAATTGGTTTTTTTAAGTTAAATACAAAAGTTACTTTATTTAATTATTTTTTAATTAATAAGAATAAATTTTTAATCAATTTATGCAAAAGTTAAAAAAAATCTTGAAATATATATTTAATAATATAATAATATAAATAATAATAAAAAAGACTGTTGTAAATACTTTTTAAAAAACTGCTTAATTTTAAATAAGTAAATTTGTTTTAAGAAGAATTTAATTTATTGTTTTGTTTTTTAGTTTTTAATTAACTTATGTTTTTAACAAACTGATTATGTGTAAAAAATACATCAACTACATTTATAATATCTTATATGGTGCTGAATAAATAGTAATTAAACCATATTGTTGCTTAGATGAAATTTTTTGGTAAACAAAAACTATATAAAAATTTTTTTTTAATAATTAAATTTATATTTTATAATTAATAACATTTATATGTTAAATATTTAGGCCTTTAATAATGTGATATTTATGATTTCATTCTTTATTAATATTTACAATACGTATGAACAAAATTAAATTGAATATTAAACCCGATTTTGGATAATATTCTAAATTGAAATGAAGCCCCCTTCAAAACATTCAGAAAAATCTTTATTTGAAATGAGCAGGTCCAAAAACAGACCATTCCGACCTCTAATGTGGCCAAATGTTCCCATCCACAATTCTAAAAATCAAGATATCGATGGATACAAGCCCAACCATACTCACCAATATTTTTCATTCATAGAAATCTCTATAGGGAATCCAACTTGAACAACGCACAACCTCCACGACAATATTGTTATTACACCAGGAGAAAATTGTCCGGATCAAATTAAACACAAAGAATGGAATGTACGCGCGCCAAATCTAGTTTTTCGTAGGGTTTTTCTATACAAAATTCAAATAAAAATACGAAAAACACGCGGCGACGCTCCTTTATAATTTACTAACATTTTCTTCTTGCCTGCTGAAGCCTATTGTTGTTGATAACCTGTAGTGACCCAAAGAATAAAAAAAAAGTATCAAATGATTGAAAACAAATTCGACAAACTAGAAAAATCTTATAATGTGCTATTGAACTAATTACATTTTTTTATTTGGTTGTAAAATGAGTAGGATACAAATGGGAAGTTCCTAAGTAAAGTCAAAATGTATGGATATGAAACATGTTAATCTTAATTCACCCACCTGCAAGTAGTGCCTTCTCAGCGAAATATTTAACATCGGCGTCTGAATCCTCCCGAAACTTTTCTAAAGCAGGTTTTACTTGTGTTTCTAGTAGCACAACTGTTTCTGGGCTTTGCTTCAACACTGGTATTAAGACCTCATACGATTTGGCGACATTAAAACGAATATTTGGGATGGGATCGGATACAAGGTTATTCACTGTAGGAAGAATATAATCTCGGATGACTTCTGGGGTAACAGCAGGTGCCATCGTCTATTAAAAAGATCATTTGTTAGCACGATTATCAATTCTTTAAACAATCTCACATATTGGGAAAGAATCCATAGTTACCGTGATTGCGAAAATCGTTGTCATCCTATACAAATAATTTGGATGATTTCCCATGGCCAAGACTTTGGGTATAATCGTTGTCTTTGCCCACTCAACGCCAAAAACCTCTGTCAATTTTTTTAAATTAACTGTAGCGGCCTCACGGATAGAAAATACAGGATCTCCCAACCAGGACATGCAGAGATTTCCAAGTTTTTCGTCAAAGAAGGCAACCCCCAATTGACTGGCTAGAAGTGGAATATAGTCAATAATGGCAAGACGAACGCGCCATTGTTTATCTTCTGCAAGCTCAACGATGGCAGGTAAAAGATTTTGTGATAAGAGCTCAATTCCGATGACTAAAAAATTGCGGTTGATATGAGAATAAGAATGGAACATTCACAAAGATAATATAAAAATTATTACCCTCATTAACTTGTTCAAGTTTAGAGATAATATTCAATCTCACATCAGGAAATTCATCTTTCAACAACTGTAGGAACAAGGGCAACAGATGTTCCGTTGTACTAATATGTTGTACAAATCATTGATTTAGAAAGTAAGAAACAAACTATTGATGGAATATATGATCACGACATCACATACGCTTCTTTGCCTAAAATTGGGGCTAGCCCGCTTATTTGGTTGGCCAAACTTGCTCGGACATGCTGAGAAGTATCAGTAACTAAATCTTTTACACATGGCAAAATGTGCGCGAGAATAGTTTGCTTATCAACATATTGCGCAAACCCTGCATGATTAATGAATGCAGAAATTTCAGATTTAAATTAAATAATTCTCATAAAAACGACTAAATAAATTTATGAAAATACCTGGAACTTGACCCGAAGCAGCAGTCCGGACTTCGGCTTCATTATCTTTCAACAAATGAACGAAAGCACGAACCAAATCATCCCGCGTTACTTCCTCTCCGACAGCTTTCGCTATCTGAAATTCTTTTAATTATCTGTGTGCAATACTAATTTTACAAAGCATACGTAAGATTTAGTTAATCAACAAACCTTCACGAAATTTTCAGCAATCATGTATCGAACTCTCCAACTCTTGTCTGACACCATACTCCTTAAAGTATGTAGAAGATACGATTTGCTTTCTTCTTTAGTTAAAATTTCAGCAATAGCTACCAAATCCTCGACGGTTAATAATCGCACTGAATCTTGCTCATCTTGAGCGAGTTTACTGAAAACGGGAATAATATCGGCAATCACTATATCTTTTGGAATTTTTTTTGCGAATTTCTTTCCCGGCAAAAATATAGCAATAAATTATGATATTTTAGAAATCAATCAATGCATTAAAAGGCACAAATGAAAGCTTCGGAATTATCAATGATTGATTATACCCATACCCCTAAATTTGAAGCGGCAGCCCTTCGCACCATCGGTGTATCGTCTTGAGCCAATTTTTTAAAGATATTCCGCAATTCTTCCTGGGTGGCTGGTGTTGCCATTTCATAGCCAGCTGCAAATAAACCACATGCACTTGTACGACTAGTGAACCAATCACCAACACTTAAACGCTTGAGAAGAGGTATATAATACTCTTCAATTTGTTGTTGGGAAAGGACTTCAGCAATTTTTGTCAAGGATTCGACGGCCTATAATACTGTGTCTTGATTATCGTGTGGCTTACTAAAAATGGAAATTGTCCTTAATCCATACCTTTTCTCGCACCAATGTCTCCTCAACGGCAGCTAAATTCTCGAGTGGATTCAAAATAACGTGCCCAAAGTCTTTCCCGCCAACATATTCTACAAAACTACCTAACTCTTCCGCCAAAGCAAGAAGAACTTCATCTTCATCATCAATAGATTCTGTAATTGAGAAGGAATTAATTGACTGTCATCGAATAGGATAGTAATTCAAAGTTGTTAATTGATTGCTTCATAATACATGAAAGCATAAGTTTTGAAGAGTTCAATTTCGTCATTTCATCTTTTTCTAAGAACCAAATTTGTAAATTGACATGATTTCTCCTCTTAAAATAAAAATCAATAGCTCTCGAAAAAGGAGTTTTGTCTCGGGGAAGCCTTTGAAATTCTTACCAACGTGAAAAAGGGTTTAAGTGGGTGATGAGTGTCCCCGGTACTTACCATCAAGGAAGGGTATGAGTTCAACACGCGTTCTTTGAACTCCAAGAGCTAAAGCAATTGTAGAAAGGCGTCTAATCGCATTGAGTCGAAAGTTGACATCGTCAGCTCTCAACTCGTCCAGAAGTACGGCAATTGGGTAAAGTGAGTCATCTCCTTCTACTTCGGCATTCATTATATAAATATAGTTTTAAAGGAAAAGATGAGAATCGAAAATTTTGCTTATTTCTAGTATAGAAGAACGGAGTAGTCGTTTTATCCCTTTTCGTTGTAATTTTGTGGTTGCGAACTGGTGTCCAGTCGCACCAGGCTTGACCCCCTTGGTCAATTTGATACCAACTACTGGACCTGATGATCAAATTAAGTTATCAAACTTATAATGATTGGTCAACCGCATAGACGCGGAATTATTAAACAACAGATAAGAGATATGAAAATTTTTCACGCGTAATATTTTTAAAATCTTTGGACGTCGCCAATAAATTATTTACCATGTAATTTAAGTCAGAGATCAGATGTAAGTGTTTGACTAGTAAGTTTGCTACGAACAAAAATGAGAATAATATGAGATCCACCAAAGTATCGAGTGAAAATTCAAGAAAATATTCAAATCTAATTAATATATGAGAAGATTTCATTCAATGAATTAAAAATGAAAGGAAAGTTGTACAGATGATGTGAATATAAAAAAATAGTATAGAAAAATCGAAATACCGTGATCAACGCCTTTGCTTCTTGAGTTTCTCCAAACATTCTTTGCAATACCATTTACCTTTTGGTGGGCCTTTAAGCTCAACGCAAGCATAATGGAACCATTCAATTTTACATTCGCCATTGTCACAAGCGACCATGTCACCATAACTGACTTGTTGGCAATAACAATAGACAGGTTCATTGGGATCGATTGGCATATCATTTGGCTGTGTTGTACTGTTGCTACTTCCTCCATTGGTAGTACTAAATGTTCATTGATAATATATTATTCGATAAATTCACTTGGATGGTAAGTGGAAAAAAAATGACACACATCTTAGCAGATTTCGGTTTAGAATTTGCTTTTGGCTGGGTTCGGGCCTTCGGTTTAGACTTTTCTCGATCCCTCTCTCCTTGACTGGCACGTGCGGTGGATGGAGGTGGAGTACCATTATCTTTGACGGGTTTACGTCCTTTTTATAAATAATAAGCGTTAGATTATATACTCTCCGATAACAAACTAGCATTTTATTAGAAAATTATTCATTACTTTTAGGAGCTGGTGCCTCTGGGGCTGTAAAAAACAGCGAGACTCAAGGTAAGTGAAGAATGAGATGAAAAAAAGTTGCAATGCTATTAAAAATGGCTAAAATATCAACAAACTAAATTAAAAGAAAAATAGGTACCTTGTTGATTGCGCCTTTCAGTCCGTGAACTCTCTTTTTTTTCTTTTTCGCTTTTCGAGTTCTTATTACGTACGGTATCTTCTTTTGAAGCATTCGCAGCAACAGTTGCACTGATTCTACCAGGACCAGTCATTTGTTCGTCTTCAAACTTCTGTAGGTCATCATCAAGACGTCGAATGTGGCGGTCAACCTATAAATTCAGAATTTGTTAAGGTTATTTGAACTTAAAAGCCATTTGGATTTAATGCAATGGCTTTTACTGTATCATATGTTGAAGTAGCTAGGGAAACTTTCTCTTCGCCGTTCTTAAGACTATCATTCATGGCCAAGCCAAGTTGCTGTAGCTCTTCCTTTCTCTGGGAAGGGGTCATGTCTTGCAGAGTGTTTATCAAATTCACGGCACGCTGAGCTACAACTTCCATAGAATCTAAACGCAAATGAAATCTAATGTTAAAAATATTTGGATTGAGTTAGGATAAACTTAAAGTAGATTTCGAATTGAACCTCTTACTATAAGCGCGACTATCCAATTCTCGCATCAGCGAAAAATTGCGTTGTAGTTCAGTGGGAAGTGCTTCAATGGCTGTAAAAGAAAAAAATTAAAAACTCGAAGAGGAAAGGTTCCCGTAAAAGAATGAAATAATAGGGAAGACTCCTTACTATCCATATAATCATCAAGGTATGCCAGGTTGTCTTTCTCTTTTCTTGTTGTGGAATCACTACCACGACTAGCATTAGCCTTAGGCACGACGGTTGTAAGTTCTTTCTGTGTCATTACCGTTGTGACTAGAGCGAAAATTGTAAGTTTAAACTGATTTGCAGATTTGTTATTTGAAGGAAGGATCTTTGGTTCGTTAACCAATTTGAGAGAAAGACCTTATTTATAGCACTGATTCCACGTGATCAATGTGTCATATAATAATACCCTGACACCGAAATTTTTACTCAAATACGAAGAATTCGAAATGCCAAAAAAAAGCCAACGGAAGAGGAAAGCAAAGCAAGAAGATTTCAAAGTAAAATTTTCACGTGGATCTAAATGCAATTGCTTTTGCTCTTTATTTCTTGTGCCTCTTCTTGAATTGACTTTCTGTCTCAGTAGAAAGCCAAACTAAAAGTTGGCAAAAAGAAACCACAATCCAGCAATTATACAGATCTTTCGTTCAAATCACGAGGTAAACAATTTTCCTTGCGGAATCCCCCAAGTTATGAACTTATATATAAACAATAGATTTTCAATCCACAGCAATTCTTTTACCTACTCAAAGCATCAGTGAAGACAAATCAAAAGCAATCACTAACTCGAGGAAGTTAACGGTAAAAGACTTATTAATACAATTTAGGCATCATAATTCTGGAACGAGAAAAGGTGAATTATATTTGATCGTATTACCTTTTTTTTGGATATATATGTAATTGTGAATATCTCGCACAAGCAATTATCCCAAAACAATAACCACAAAAATAAAATCCATATAAAATTTAAAACATTTAATTAAAAAAATATATATTTTAAGTTTGATGGGTAGAAAGTTCGCTTGCTTAATTTTAAAGCTTTTGGTGGTCGAAAATTTCATATTGTTTTGTGCTTTGTATTCTTGACTAATTCTTATCAAAAACCAATCTTGATTTTACTAAGATGCGATTCAAGGTCTTAAAGATCTCTTCAAAAAACACGCGTCTGCACTATCAAGTTCACTAGGCACGGTTTTGAACGCATCTATCTGTCTTATCATTGATGAGGTAAAACATCTTGGATTCTAATTGCTTGTTTTCAATGAAACTTTATTAATTTTTTAATTTAAATAGGATAAAGATGTTAGAAAGTCCCTTTTCTCATTTTTTTCTGAGTTCCTTCCCGGGTTGAAAAAAGTAAACCATTGTTTTCCGCTCTTTTTTCCAATACTATTCGATTCATAACTTTATAAAATTTATTTATATCACATATGGCAATCAGGTAGACTTAATTCCTTTCTTTCCGCTTCTAACTATATACACCTGTTCCGCAATGACGCACATACATGATGACATAAGAGTTGATGCCCTTCATTTTATGAATACGTTGTTATTGATTGCTCCTGAAGTAATTGTGAATGGATTTTGGGACAAGGTATAACTATATAGGCAATGATGAGAAAATTTGTGAATATAGATTAACCCAAAGTCCACGGCTCATTCGATTTCCAGATTCTCCCTAATTACATCAACCTTTTGACATCAAATCCCAGCATAGGAATGTCGCCCAATCAGCCTTTCTCGGGTGAGAGGTTCTAACCAACTTCGTTATCAATTGTATTATTAAATAAAACTATGAGATTCCAAGAAAGATTAATCGGAATGCTATAATTTTAGTAGAACCATTATTTCCCAATACTCGGAGTGAAATTTTATCACACGAGGTTACTATGTTGATCTTCTCTGTATTGAATTTATCAAGTTCTGTGGCTCTAGGTTCTAAACAAAGATCTTTCATTTTTGCAGGCAAAAATAAATGTTTTGCAGAGCTTACGAACATTATTGGAAGCTGGATTGGTGCAAAATAATAATTCGTAAGGAAATTTTCACTTATCTCTCTTAATGATATTATAACAATAAAATTTTTGATTTACTTGCAAGACAAAAATTTTCATTAGTCGCTGGTATTTTTTGCATTTCTTATCAAATGAGGAATCAAAGCGGTCTTTTGATCACTACAAAGAGACCCAAGAGACGATCGTGGATTGGGAGAAAACATATGGAAAAGTACTTTGTAACAATTTTTCATATTATTTGAATTTGTTTTTCAAAACCAATGTGAATTAAATAAATCTCCATATATCAAAGGTTAATTTTTCACCACCCCACCCGCTGAGAACTTCCCTTATTTCGAATTGTTCTGATCTGTGGACTTCCTCCAGAAATCAAATAAATTTATTTCAGTCTAATAACTCTGCTCTAAAAGCAGAACGTATTCATATCGGGTCATCATCTTTTTCGACTAACACAGCTGAAAACTTCTTGAACAAAGACGACATCTCTTCAATCAAGACTCGGCTCCACAGCTCTATGGTAATTGATTATAATTCAATAATTCTTATAGCTAAGATCTTGTTCTTCAATTCTTTGGCTCATAATTCCTTTGTATTAGGATCATTTGAATTATCTTCATCCGGTACTTCTTTCAATGTGGCTCGATGCTGCACCCTCTGTTTTTGGGTCGGCTTCTGCGTCTATCTACCAAACATCATCACTGCGCATTCTCCATTTTATAATAAAAATTCTAGATATCATTTGGAAAGCCGTTGTGATTGAATCTGGGCCCAAGGTAAGTTGCCTTTTTGCGAGGCAAGATCTTAACTAGCAAAATCTAAATTGATTCTCTAATCTAAGATTTTCATAGATACTTACGGGGAACAGCTCTTGAAACATCTCGCAATATATTTCCCCTTTGGTTGGGAAACTTTCCAGAATTATGATGCTAAGGTAAATTAGGCATCTTTAAAAAGTATCAATTATCAAGGCTCATTATTAATGCTATTCCCAAGGTCGAATCAACCCTTTTAGAAATGAATATCCTATTTTGCGAATTGATAGCTCTGTATTCTTTAGCCATTAATGGCCACGATGAATTCAACCACAGTAATTCACATACCCCGCATCTCCCAAATAATAAAACACCGCGTAGTATCGAAACAAAACTGATTCCATTTCATCGCGTTTTGGTTGATCGAATTGGGGAATATGTCTTGCACATTTTGGGCTGGAAGGTATGATTTCAACTTTCTAAATTTAGTATTAAAAATGACAACTGATTTTATATTTAGCAACCAGGAGATAATATGGGACGGGGCTTGCCAAAATTCAATCCAGAAATTTTTGCAACATTATTTCCCACTATTTGGTGTATGCTTAATCTTGTGAATCAAGAGCAGCAATCAATAGTTTTTCAGGCAATTACCAACTTTATGTTGATAGTGCTTTTGAGGCTTAGTTTGAAGTAGTCACTTATCAATAACATAGGATTCTTGTAAATCCAGGCTGTAATTGAATATTCAAACAAATGCCATAATCAATCCATCGCAAGGAGAACTTGTATTGAATTCATTGCTGAGAGTTTTCTGGTATTTTGGTGGGAAGGGAAGAAGATTTCTATTTTATTTTCATGAAACTGATTCTTATTACTAACATTTTATTAGCTGCAAAGTCATCCTTTTTCCACTGGCAGTTTTCATATCGATTCGAAACTCTCCTCTTCGGTACGCCGTTGGCTTCTGAGCCTCCCTAAAGTACTGTGGGAGCTTAAATCCAATAACCTTGAAACTACAGAGGTAATATATGTGTCTGCGTTTAGAATCGATTTATCATTATTTTAATCCTTTATATTATAATGAATAGAAAATTCTTCAATTTATGTGTGATATTGTTAAACGAGGAACGAAAGGTGGATTTGACAAAGAGGCGAGTAAATGTAGCCCAACGTTCCCGTCTTTTTGTATCTTTGCATATTATAATCTAAAAATGCTTGTGTCAACTCTATATATTAAACAGGCCTTTAATGAACTTCAGATGGCATTTGTTCCCTTCCTCTTTGTAAATGTTCCAAACAAAGGTATACTCACTTTATTTATCAAAGCTATGTCGGCCTGTAATTCACCTTTGGGATCTTATGGTTAATTAGGGTCGATATTCGGACCCTTCCCCATGTTGCCATATCATATTCAACGGAAAACCTTGGAATTTCTCTTTTATTGTCCATCATTAAACGAAAAAATTCAATGTGCGTTAAATGAGGTGTTGCAACATGAAAAAGTTTCCAGCCAACTCAAAAATTATGCCGACATTTTATTCAACGGCAAGCAGAGATTAATCTCTAAAAGCTATTAACGATTTGCCCAGTTTTGAAAAAAAGGCAGAGTTCAATTTCTAAAACCCATTTATAAATCAATAAGTTTGGAAACATCAACACCATCAGGTAGGTGCTGCAGAATTTTACGGACTTCATAAATATTAAGAATTTATACAGGGTAACGCAAAGGAATACATACATTCTGTTCTTCGAAATTTACATGATTTTGCCACATTCTATCGCGTTGACCAGCCTATACACTTAATTTGCTTGTAACCTTGAATGTCCTGAACTTATTCATCTCATAGCCATCAGAAAAGAGACAATTTCCTTTATCGAAAATGGCCATTTTTTCAATGAATTAGTTTTTATGAGCTCTGACTTAGTTTCCAATATGATTTGGGTTCTCTTTTCGAAAATGTGTTGACACATCATCGCCTCCAATAGAAGATGATGATAATGGGGAGTGAACCATTCCTGTTGTTGGTATTAATGTGGAAGTATTTGAGACCTGGGAAGATTTCGCCCTTGTGACAGCTATTTTTATCTTCGATTTAAGCCAGTCCTTCACAGTAGTTGTTACAAATGTGACCTGTTGCCGGACTGGTTCTGGTACATATTTAAGGTATGTTTCCCAACCGTCCCTCGCAGCAGCCATAAGTTTTCGAGAAAACTTCCGGCAAATCACAAACCACATTGGCACGCTTACAGATCCTTATTTTGGTGAAGGTTTAATGGAAACCAATATATAAAATTCCCAACCCAAATTCCGATCTTAAAATAAAATTATGTTTTATCTTACCTGCTGGAGCGAAAGGTAATGAAAAGATCCATGTCGCAGGACGAAACCAGCCTTGCGGTAGATAAAATACAGGAGCGGATATATACCAACTGATTATTATGAATTGTATGAAATTGGTCAAGATCCATAAAAATGTGGTAAATTTCACTTCAAACGAGGTTTTCATGTAATTAAGTGATTTTGCTAGAGAATATTGATAAATTAAGAATTTATATTTGTATGATGGTGGCAGCAATAAGACAAGAGGGAAGATTAAAATTTGAAAATTATTTACAAATGTTATCCAAGTCATTCATCTTGCTGTCCAATTTTCGTCGTAGTTTCGCCCATTTTGCAAATTGGTCCTAGGATTAAAATTTACCCAAGCAAGAGAGGACCAAATAGCCAGGCACAAGGAAATAAGAGACATTAAAAAGTGATATTGGCAAGGCACCCAAAAAGACTAATGGGACTTTAACACGAGATCAATTAACAAAAGCCACTAACGCACCACTTACCTGTGAGCTTGTCCTCCCCAACTCATGCTTGACATTCAGAATGTCGCGCTTTATCCGTCTTTGTTTCTCTACGTGTTCTTTTTTAAAATAAAATAAGTACACCCCATACGCCTAAAATCACGGAACCGCCGAGTTTCGGTGAGAAAGGGTTCCATGTAACTTTATAGCTCCAATTTTCATAAGTGCAAGTTTCCATTACTCTCTAGACTCCCCATAGCTTTTATTTTACATACCAAGCTGGCGATCTGCGAGTACCCAAACCAAAGGATAGCCTCAGTAAACAAGACAATAAATAGTATTTGAAAGGCTAAGCCCATGTTGCGTGAGGCCTTTGTGGTACGACAAAAATAGGTTGTCATTAAGCTGCCCCGCTTTTGATCTGTCGAACCGGGCGTTATGAAAGAGAGGGTTGTTGGACGCAGAGATATTTGAATTGGCCAATTTTTTTTACATTACACTTAGCTGTTATTTGTTCTCGAACTTTGATGTGTCATATTCTTTCCTAATTTGTCTTCTATTGTTAGATATTCAACTTACAGCTATTTAATGAGTCATTTTCACAATTTATCAAACCTCTGGGCCTACGATTTAAGTTACCAATTCATTTCCTCACCACTCTCTACACCCAAAATCCAGAAGCACATACGTTCGGCTAAATCAATAAGCAAAATGAGCACTACAAAACTCGGTGTATTGCTTGTGCGGACCATTGCGAAACCAATTGCGAGTAGTTTAAAAGTACGTGGTAAAATCTTTTTGTGGTACTTGACATATACCTTCGGCAAAAGGTTCAGTGCTATGCTGCTGGTGAGTGGGTGAGTGGGTGGGTAGGTGGGTAGGTGGGTAGGTGGGTGGGTAGGTAGGTAGGTAGGTAGGTAGGTAGGTAGGTAGGTAGGTAGGTAGGTAGGTAGGTAGGTAGGTAGGTAGGTAGGTAGGTAGGTAGGTAGGTAGGTGGTTGCTGGGCATAATCTCATATCTTTTTCCTTTCCACCTCAATTCAACACCTACGGGATAAATCCCCAATATTGTTTTTTGACACGATCCCTCAAAGTGCCAACCTTCTTATATAGGTACGTTTCTTATAATGTTAATCTTTCTTCCTTAGTTACCTTTTACCACTCCTCAAGATTTTTATGCTCACTCCAATACTTAACTTTCTAATGGCCATTATTTTTATAATTGATAATTTTTAACCATAGGAACATTGTAAAAACCATCCACGATTTCGGAGTATATGTATTTCCATAGCTCAGGTAATTTTTTGAAGTTTCCCAATCCCAATATATTTTTGTTAACATTCATTGATGATTCTGATCTATATTTCAGGCCACCCATCGTATTGAAATGCAATTAAAATTAAATCTTTTGAATTTGCCATCTGAGAAAATTCGACCATTGAATGATGTAAAGTAAGCATGATGATGATGAGATTAATATAATAAATGATAATGCGTTGTTAAGGGTGGGGAAGGAAACAGCTTAAATAAGAAGAGCACTATTTCAAAGCAAGTAGGGCATGATTTTAGTATCAAAAAAATCCTATCTGCCTCTTTTTTTCTGTTATTGAGATACAAAAAAAATAGTACGATATGTTATATATTATCGGTTTTTTTTTAATTTAGGAAATATATATATATACACATATCAATTCTCACATACAATTCTTGTGAACTTTCTAAACAGAGCAATTGAAGTCGGTGCCAATTTTATAGGGGAAGCAATAATCTTTGGTGTTGCAGGATCACTTATAATATGGGAACAAACCAGGTAATGAACATTTCATGATACTTATTCTTTTGCAATGCATTCTTATTCAATTCATATTATACTTATGTCCAATTTGAACTAGAACTTACAAACAAAATAAAGAACGAAACTATCAAATAGATGAAACAATAGGTAAATTAAAAGAGGAAGTGGCAGAACTACGCTCTAATTTAGAAAAAAATCATAAGTTTCAAGATCAATTAGAGCATCATCTCAATCAAACTCGCGAAGACAATGACAGACTTCGTAATTTGTTGAATCGAATGATGGACAAAGGTTTACTAAACAAGGGATTTAATAACAGTGGAAGTGTAATGGATGGAAGTAATTCTATTCAAGTTTCAGGAAATGAGCTTTATCGTGATAAAGGAATCGGACATCATTCTTTTAATGATTCATCAAATACCGCTAACCCTCTGAATTCTAATGAATATTAGTCAAAAAAACCCAAATAATGGGGTAGAGGGAGAGATAAAGGAAACACCAAAGCTAAGTATTTATTAATTACGTAAATAAAAAATAATAATTAGAAATGTTTGATCAATTATCGCTTCTGGTTAGAATATATATAGTCGATCTGATTGTATAAATAAAAATAATTATTAGTAAAATATCTGTCTTGTATTCAAATACTAATCTTCAATATACTATTGAGAAAATTCCATAACAGAGGGTGATATTGAAAAAGAAATATGCACGTTTAAAATCAACTTATTTGATTTCGGATTCCTTTACTTTCCCCAGTAGGGTTCTTTGTTGGTTCAAAATTAGTAGCTGCAATTTACGTTGTACAGTCTGCAGCTCAGTTTTATTGAGTTCATCCAACAATCCCAGCACTGCTATGAGAACATTTGACTGAAAAAGGTTCAGTAAATGAGGAAATTTTCAAGATTATTTGCTCTGGGTTAACAATAAACTTGTGAGATCAACTTACTTGCCAAGGTTCATCAAACTCATTGTTCTGTTTAACTTTTTCTCTTGATATTGCCTCGGTTTCTCCCTCAAGGGTAAGAACCATTTCACTATGTTCCTCACTATTATTTACTGATTTATATGACTTGGGGACTGAAGATAGAATATTCGGGGAAATAGTCCGACTGGGCGTCATGAGGGATACCACAGATGATCGCGTTTTATTAACAGGCGATTTATTTCCTGCCATAACATTATTCATTTTACTAGGTGATAAATTTGGATTGCCATTTATAGCTCCCAGAGGAACGGCTTGCTTTGTCCTAGAAGATTTAATAGATTTCTTCTGGCCGTTATTAGAACTCGAATTTTGATTGGCTGTTTTTCCATTACCATTTACTGCCATGTTATCATCCACTTTTGCTGATGGAAACCTATCTTTCTTAATAATAAAGTCTACCGGAGATATTGGAGAGGACATTTTAGAAACGTTGTTCACCTTTTCGGAAGATTGTGAATTGTTGAATAAATTAATTTGTGAAAATGTAGATAGTGGCTCTGCCAATGGTTTGGAAGTTGAGGTCAATCGGTTTCGAATTTTAGGCGGCATTGTTGCAGATGTTGAGTTCATTGAAGCTAGGACTTCTTCATCTGTAATATCTAAAGGCATTCCAGAATAAAGAGAAAAATAGTGAAAAGAAATGGTAAATATTATCAATATCCAAGCAATTTTCCAGATTTAACTGTTTTCTTACCATGATGATCTAATTTTTTTATCCAAGGGAGATACCGCACTACCTTGTATCGATACTCTTTTTCATCTTCAGCACAAGGGTTATCGCACAACCACAGAACCTGCAAATTTCTTAACATGGAAAGGTGTTTAACTTGATCAACATCGGCAATGTAATTTTTTCGAAGGTAAAGCTCTGTACTAACGTCAGATACATAATTTTAGATTATGTTTAAGTAAAAATAATGATAATTTTGAAAGCAAAATTCTAATGCAATAAATTGGTCAAACCTATTAAACTCTTGCCTGTAAATAGTGTAAAAAAGACGATTAATTGATATAGCCGAAAGAGTATTTGTTAATCAGCGTCAAAAAAAAAGAAGTGGGAATACCATACTAACACTCTGAGAGCTCAGCCAAAGAAGTAAGATTATTAACACTGCAAATAATATAAAACCAAACATTTTTTTTTTTAACATTCCACACAGGTTCAAAACCACTTTTATAAATTTCTCTCTGAAATTTCACCTCAAACTAAGCACCTCAAGATTAGGACATATTTTTAACAAACTAACGTTAGAAAGTTCGCAACCCCAAAGATTTAGAGTGCGAACTTCTTGTAGGGTTTTCACACGCGTTCTCGAAAAAATTAATTCCTCAGTTAATATTGTCATTTCTATAAGTTTTTAAATAAGTTGAAATAATAGAAAATTACTTTTTTTTATTTTGTAAAATCTTAAAGTAACATGTATTATTTCAAACAAATGTTTTTTTTTTAAAAATGCTTTTATTTAGTGTATTCTAGAGTACAAAAAACCAATTCAAAAAAAATATAGCATTAATCAGTTTATAAATTAAATGAAACATTAAATAATTTAAAATTAGTATCGATCTGTCATTCTGCTGTGATCTCACACTTGGAAACATGAAAATCTGATACATAATTTTAATGAGATAAAAAATAATATTGTGTTTGGATAGCTAACTAAAATAGAAAAATTACTTTCTAAACTTATTATCCAAACAAAGCTTTGAAAAAAGCCTTTTCGAATAATAATAATAATAATAATAATAATGTATTCAGATTTTATTCTCACTTATCCACATAATGGAAAACAAAGAAATTAAAAGAACTTTTTCATATGTTCATGATTACAATCAGTGTGAAAACTGTCAATAGAGTATTTAAAATAATGAAAATAATGTTTGTAGTGCATGCTATTTCATATATTTTTTTGAAAAACTTTTTACCACGACTTTTCAAGTGACAATAAAGTAATTGATAAAATAATCAAAGAATTCAATATAGACATTCCACCTAATAATGAAGATGAATATAGAGAATATATAATAATGATATTTTAAATTATTACGAATAGATTCCATGAGAGCATTTATCGAATATAAAAGAAATTGCTAGAGGAAAGGTTTTGTATAATTTATGATTTTTAAAAGAGAATTAGTTTGAGAATAGTTTAGGGATGAATTTATTTTATAAATATCTTGTATTTAATTTTAACAAAAAATATAAAAAAAAAGTTTAAAATACAAGTATATAAAGATAAATAAACATATTTTATTTTAATTTGTATTATAAATTTATATAATTTTTTTTTTGATTTTTTTTTGTTAAAAAATTTCTTTACAAGTATATATATTTAATAAATAAATTACTTTTCTTAATAACAAATTTATATTAATAAGATTTTTAAAAATTAAATATATTGTTTAACTATTAACACAAAATATATTAAAAAAAAGTATTTATTATATTAAAAGAATATATTTTAATAATAATAATAATAATAATAATTTTAATTTTCTTATTCTTTAAAAATTTAATTAAATTATCATATATTAATTACATTAAGAATAATAAATAATATTAAATAGAATAAATTTAAAAAGTTTTATTTTGTATAATATTTTTTTTTCTTAATTTTATTAGATTTAGTCTTACTTTTCTCTTAATTAATTATTACTATTACTATTACTATTACTCTTATTGTTTTTATTAACTAAATTAATATGTTTACATATCAAATAAGAAAGATATTTTGAAAGATTATACATTTTAAAAAATTTATTCTCAAAATATAAGTCAGTTACAGTAAAAAATATTCATTTTAAAAAGTATAATTAGATATAAAAACATGGATATATATATTATAAGGACGCGTCGTTATCATTCGTACATATGATAAAAAAATTAGATAAATTTTTTCTTCATGTGATATATATATATATATATATCAATGATTTATTATATAATAAAATAAAATAATCAATCATTTTTTTTTGGTTAATTACGTAATATTTTATTTTAAAGACATTATTAAAAAAATAAAATTTAAAGGTATATTTTAAAGGATTTCAAGATTTTCAATCTTAAAATACTTTGGTTCACTAATCAAGGTTTATTATCGTGAAAAAAAAAAAATAGAATAGAATAAGAAAAAAAGGGACACGGTTTTCGAAAGAAAATAGCGAAAAGCAACAACAACAAAAACAACAACCACAACAACAAAAACAACAACAACAGCAAAAACAACAACAACAACAACAACAACAACAACAAAAACAACAACAACAGCAAAAACAACAACAACAACAACAACAACAATAATAATAATAATAATAATAATAATAATAATAACTTTATGATCTTGATGTTAATTATTATTTGTTTGAGGATAAATTCTTTTTTTTTAATTATTTAATTTGTTTCGAAACTGAATGAAAAAAAATATGTATTCTATATAAAAAGAAAGGTTTTTTGAATTATCAAACTCACACAACTCCACTTTTTATTATTATTATTATTATTATTATTATTATTATTAAAATAAATTAAACGCTTAAAAAACTGATATGGAAGTCTTTTCTAACGTTATCACCAAATGGCGATTCTTATTGTTTCTAATTCTTTCATGCTTAATCTTTTTTATTTTAAATTTTCAATTGAATCAGAATTCAAATATTTTAAATAGAAAATCATATCTTACAAAAAATCATTTAAATATTTCAAATATATTTTACAAAAATAATGATTCAAATGAAATGTTTAATCTTACTCAAAAAATAAGTCAAAAATATATGCCTAGAAATTTTCTTTCCTTTAGGGTTAAGAAAATTCCTACAGAATCATTAACATTTTATTTATTGGTGACAAAATATGCTCAACAAGTTCATTGTGATAAAAACCAACCAATTATTCTTGCACCAGGAATTTATGGTAACCCGATTTTAATCGAAATTCTATATATACACAATAATTTTTATTTGGAAAAAAGATGATAAAAATTAATATAAATATATAAATATATATTTTTTTATTATTAAAAAAAATAGCTTTGATAAATAGTATAACCGAAAAAATTTATTTACCATTACGTCCTAAAAAAAGTTCTGGCAAAGCAGTAATTTCAAGATTTAGAACACCAGAGTTAACATATGATGAACTTGTTAAAATGGGTCCAGAACCAAAGTTAACACAACTTTCTTATGTTAATAAGGATACTTATATATTAGAAGAATTTTATAATAAATATTGGAATTTAGCGTCTAATGATATTTATAAGCGATTGAAGCAATACATAGATAATATTTTATACAAGCGTCATGCTTTTATTTTTACTGGACATGGCGGTGGTGGAGGTAAGAAAGCCACATTTTCTATGAAATTTCTTTAATTAATTAATTAATTAATTAATTAATTCATTCATTCATTCACTCTCTTTAAATTCACTCTTTTACATTCATTCACTCTCTTTAAATTTACTCTTTTACATTCACTCTCTTTAAATTCACTCTTTTACATTCATTCACTCTCTTTAAATTTACTCTCTTTAAATTCACTCTTTTACATTCATTCACTCTCTTTAAATTTACTCTCTTTAAATTCACTCTCTTTAAATTCACTCTTTTACATTCATTCACTCTCTTTAAATTTACTCTCTTTAAATTCACTCTTTTACATTCATTCACTCTCTTTAAATTTACTCCACTCATAGTATTGGCGACTTTGGTGGCAATTGTTTTTAAACGTCATTGGCCCAACCGTGAAATGATCTTGGTTACCTATGGATCCCCACGCATAGGAATTAGTCACTTGAATAACTGGATTTTATCAGCATTTGAATGTGCCCGTATAACAATTGGCAACGATCATGTTCCTCTCTTCTTTGGACCTAAATATTTGAGACATTTTCAATTAGAAGTATGGATTACTAGCAATAACGGTTGTGATTGCTTTGATCCTGAAGGCAAAGAAATACCCGATATTTATATTTGTTTCCAACTGTTCAGTCGTTCTGAAAATAAGGTTAAATATTTTGAAAATTTTTAGTTTAAATTCTCCTTCTTAACTAAATTTATTCTTTTATATTTTTCTAGGAATGTAATCTAAAGTTTGAAAAACCAAAAGGTGAACTTCCAGAAAATGCAATGGATGTGCACTTGGGACCATATTTTGGTTATTTAATGTCTCCTCAAGGATGCAAGGATTAAAAATCAAAAATTGAAGGGAAGATTGAAGAGGAAATTTATGTTTCTTTTGATAAAATAATTCTTATTCAAATTATTTTATCTTTTTCTATTTGATTTTTTTTATTTTAAATAATAATAATAATAATAATAATAATAATAATAATAATAATAATAATAATAATTTACTTTATGATTCTACTCAATCAAAATTTAAATAACTAATTAATTCAAAAGAGCTAAAAATATTTAAAATTTAATAATTTTCAACGATAAAAAAAAAAAGTATTTAAATATAAATAATTATTTTCGTATCCTTTCCTTGTTCCTCATATAAATACTTTTAATTATGTATAATATCATTTGAAATTAATTGACCTTTCATATTTAAACTTCTTTATAATCAAAAATTCACTGCTATTGGAATTTTAAATATACACATTATAATTTCAAACACACATACATATTGTATTTCAAATACACATTTTTTAATTTCATATATTCAACTTTTTTTTATTTTTTTTTTTTATTTTTTTTTTTAATATATATTACAAATTACAAAATAGGATTCCCAAATCTAAATTTATTACAACCCTGTACAATTGGAGATTTTTGCCTAGTTAAATAATAATAAAAGATGAAACAAATTTTTTTTCGTTGCATAATATCCCTGACATATTCTATGATTTATGTAACGTTTGTTCCCCATTCTTTCAATCAATCAATCAATCAATCAATCAATCAAACCAATCAAACCAATCAAACCAATCAAACCAATCAAACAATGAATCAAACAATTATAATGATTCTTCTCCCGCAAATACAATGAAAGGAACTTTCTATTAACCTGTGATAGACTTGGTTGTGTAATTATGTTAATGGTTGAACAAGGTGATAAAAACTATTCCCAAGTTAGGATGTAGGAATGTAGGAAATATTTGAGAATGTAAAAAAATATATATATATATATGCAACTCTTTGTTGCTTTATAATTTCTTATTTAGTTAATATATTCCAAAAATGAAAATCCTGTTTTTACTTGTTATACTACAAATTTCCCAAAAATAAAAATTTAAATATAATAATATAATAATATAATAGGTTAACTGGCCTCATTATAGCCATTATAGCCATCATAATTATCATTATTATCATAGCCATCATCATCATCATCATCATAACCATCATCATGTTGTGTAAAAAAAAATGCAAGTACACTTGTCCGCACACGCATATATTCTTGAACCGTCACGATGTGAAACGCGTTTTTCACAAGTTAATCTTAACGTTTACACTTCATCACTATCAAACTATCTTAAGTTTAAAATATATATAAATATTGGATATAACACATACACATAATTAAAATCTGCTCAATTCAGTGTTACCAGTCTCCCAATATCTAAACACCATGCCAAAAAGGTTGGTTGGAACTACCAAACTTGCTTTTGGACTTTCTTAAGCTGGCTTATTCACTCCTTTATTTTCCGCCTCCTTGAAAAAAACCGACTCCTGCTGTTCCGTAACCCTAACCCTAACCCTAACCCTAACCCTAACCCACCACCACCACCACCACCACCACCACTGTCAACTCCAACGCTACCTTAAAATTTTCAGTAACGCGAAAACCACCACCACCACCACCACCACCGCAACTACCACAAGCTTTAGTTTTTAAAGCTACCCTTTCCTTAATTACCGCCAACTTTTTCAAAAATCTTTCTCTATCTTTTGTGTCATATATACTCTCAGCATTGACCTAGGCAAAACCTCCTTTATTACCGTACACAATCACGGCACTACAAAGGAGGCCTTCTGGAGGGGGGCGGGTCCCTATACCTCGACCTATTATACCACCTTCCTTAACCTATCAACCGATCCATGAAGTGAACCCAGGAGGTTGGTCTTACAAGGTAACGGAAAATCTTTTAATGGGAAGAGGTTATGGGACAGGCAAATTTCACACTTTCGGTACTACTACTAGTTCGGCTACTAAACCGACCTTAAAACAAGTTTCAATTAGTAGCACCAGTAGTTCAGCTCCTTTAATTTTTAATTTTACTCCTCCTACTATCGACGGATCAAAAACACCTCAAACCTCTACACCCACTACCCCTATAACACCTTTAACTCCTAATAATCCCCGGTCAGGAAAAGAATTTGTGATTCCGATAGTAACACTGCTAGAACCCGCAAGAATAACTAGTACCAATGAAAATAGTATTAATGATTCAGATAAAAGAAATTCAAAGACTTCATCAAATTCATGGCCTTCCTGGACATATCAATTTTATTCACCTGATTCAGAGAACCAACCAACCTCACAAGAAAGAATAGAACGTACCAATGAGAAAATATTTTCCCAAGAACCAGAAGCTTCTACTTCAGCTGCTGGCGCTGCAAAAGAAGAAATTGCAAGAAAGTCACGACAACAAAAAAATAACAAAAAAAACACTAATAATAATAATAATAATAATAATAATAATAATAATAGTATTAGTAGTAGTAGTAGTAGTAGTAGTAATCAAAGACGCAAAGGGGAACAAAATCTTTCACCTCCAAAACAATTATCAATTGAAGATGTAACATACCCAAGTTTATCACCGCCTCGTCGAATGTTGCATCCTCCAGAACCTGTAGCTTTATGTCCATTTGGTTCCGTTTGTTTCCTTTTTGGGTTCATAATAATTCCATTCTGGTGGTTTGGCGCCATATATCCTCTACATCCTAGTACGCTAACGGATCGTAAATGGCGAAAATATAATCGCCTCATGTCATTAATCTCCTTCTTTATAATCATATTAATATTCTCAATGCTAATTTGGTATTGGAGATATAACAATAACCAAAAGGAATAATAATTTTATTAAAAATTAGAAAAGAGTTTAAATTGTTCTGGATCTTTTAATTTTTATCTTTTGTTTCATTTTTCATTTGATCAAATAGTTTTTTATGAACTCCAATAGATTGATTCTCGGAAGTTTTGATATATATATATATATATATAAATGTATTATTATTATTATTATTATTATTATTATTATTTTCTTTCTTTCCTGCCTTCCTTCCTTCCTTCCTTCCTTCCTTCCTTCCTTCCTTCCTTCCTTCCTTCCTCCTTATCATTATCATCATCATCATCATCACCACCATCATCATCACCATCCCAAAAAATAATGGATATTTTTGATTTCCACTTTAACTCAATCTTTTGTGTATATAGTTGTCATTTTTACCTCTTTTAATAGATCTTTTACCAAAGAAAGATTAAATCGAGTCCAATGAAAAATGTAATATTATATATTATAGATAATATAACCTTTTGAGAAGACTGACCTTATGATATTTGTTCCCAATTTTGATAGGTAAGATTCTGATCTGCAAATATGAGTTACATAAGCCAGCCAACCAGCCCGCGGGCTATATATTTCATTGGTGAATTAAGCTTCTACATCGGGTAAAGTTTGAATTGATTCCAAATCAAAACTTCAATCATCAATCATTCTCGGTGATAAATATTTTAAGGTAAAATTCACAAGCCTCTGATCTTTAAATGACGCATTGAACATGATAAGGTGGGAAATAAACTTTCCTCCTCCGCTAACCATATTCAGAGATCAAATATTACCCATCCTAAATAAAATCTATGTATTCAAATATACAGAAAAGGGACAGACTTCCAGTTAATAAAATATAATTAAACTTCAATTAGCTAATAATAACGTACATTTATTAAATGTAATGAAATTTTTTATCGTTATTTTATAAAAATCAATCACAAGTTTAAAGTTTTTTTAATAAAAATAAAATAAAATAATCATTATATTATTATTATTATTATTATTATTATTATTATTATTATTATTATTGCTGTTGTTGTTGTTGTTGTTGTTGTTGTTGTTGTTGTTGTTGTTGTTGTTGTTGTTGTTGTTTATGAATATTTTGATTTATTGAATAGATTATTTACATATTTAAATATAAATTAATTTAGATACATTTTAATAATTTTGTTTAATAAATTAAAAAACTAATGTAATTTATTATTATTATTATTATTATTATTATTATTAAAACCAAACTTTATATTTATATTTTCAATATTTATTTATCTATTTATTATACTTTAATAAAATATAATTCTTTTCATATTTATTTATTTATTATATTCTAATAAAATGTAATTTTTTTAATATCTATATTAATTTTTATATAAAATTATATTATAAATTTGAATAATACAATTATTTACTTAAACTTATATTAAAACAATATTAAATTATTGTATAAAGAAAAAATAACTTTATATTAAATATAATTTTACAAATAACTTAATAAAAAACATAAATATTATAAATATAAATATAAATTTATTAAAATTAAATAACTTATTAAAAAAATCATTAATTAAAAATTAAAACAAAATTATTTATATTACTGATTTAAAAATTATTTAAATTTTACAAAATTAACAAACCAAATTATTTAATTAAAATTATTAATATTATAAATTATAATATAAAATAAAAATTAACTTAATTTTAATATTATATATTATTTTATTAATTTTGTTTTTATATTTATTAAAAAGTATTAATAATATAATATTTTAATTAAAATAAATAAAACTTTAAATTTTAAATACAAAAATAAATTTAAGCAATTTAAATTTAAATTTATAAATTTTAAGTAATTTAAATAAAATTTAACCAGTTTAAATTATAAATAGTTTATTAAAATTCATATTTATTTATTTATAAAAAATTAGAAAATATTTTATAAAAGTTTAAAAAAAAATTTTTATAAATAAAATATAATGTATTATTCTATTTTTTTTTGTTTTTTTTTGTTAATTAAATGTTTTTTTATAACAAGTTTTTTGATATTATTTTTCAGTTAATATACAAAAAATTCTTATTAATAAAAGTTTTTTTTATATTTTTTGTGTTATAATTTTAAATATTAATAAAATTATTAATAATAAAAATAAATTAATATAGCTATTATTAACTTAAAAGATTTAATAAGTTTTTAAATTGGTTTTTTTTTTAGATTTTTTAAATTTAATTAATAATTAATAATAAATAATAGTTATTTAAAAGTAATAACAAATTATTTAAACTTTTATATAATAATTTTTAAAAATAAATTATAACTTTTAAGTATTTTAATTTAAATTTAATATTAACAAAATTTAAGTATGTTATTTTAGGTATTTTTTAAATAAATTTTTATATAAATAATGTTTTTAAAAATTTAGTATATTTAAAAGTTTTGTTAATTGAATATTTTATGTAAAAAACAAAATTTCAATTTATTATATTGTTTTTAATAATTATATGTTTAATTTACTTTGTTTTTTAACAAAATTGGTATTTAAAACTTATTAATCCAAAATATTAATTAAGTTATATTTTTTTAAATTTTTAAGTTTTAAATAAAAATAAAAACAGTTTTTAATTTTTTAATTATTTTTTATTAATTAATATTATTTATATCTCTATTTTTTTTTAATAATACAAAATGTTTTATAACAATCTTAATATTTTTTAATATTTTTAATTATTCTAAAATATATATTAATATTTTATAGTATTTATAATAATAATATTATTTTTGTTAATTTATATATATAAATAAATTTAAAAATTTAAAAAATATTTTTTGTGATAATTATATTTATATAATTATTTTAATTATTATTTTTTACTGTTTATTAAACTATAAATTATTAAATTATTTTTTTTAATAAATTATATAACTTGATATAATATACTTTTGTTAATTTAAGCTATTTTAATATAATATTTAAATATCTTGTTTTTTATAATAATAAGTTATTAAAAAGTTTTTTTTTAATTTTTTAAATTGTTAATATAAGTTTATTAAAGTGTTTTATTGTTATTAAATATTACAAAAAAACTAATTAGTTAACATAACGTATACTTAATAATTAAAATTAAATTAAAAAATGGTATTGCAATATATTACAATACAGTGGTACATTTAAATTTAAAATAATATCTTTAATATTAAAAGTTTAATATAAAATATATCTTTGTATTATGAATAAAGGAAATTTCATTCTGAAAATGAAAATCTCCAAAAGTAAATAAAATTCATGATTTTTATAGATTTTCCTGTTCAACCTTTTTCCCTAAACTTGTACTTATGAGCGCACGTTCAGATCATGATGCCTTGGTTGACATGGGCTTTGAGCCCGAAAAAGTGTACGTAGCTCAAAAGAAAATTATAATCGCGAGATTCTTTTAAATCACTGTTGATCTTTTATGTCTTTCAGAGTTCGTGCTCTGAAAGCAACTGGAGGTCTCCAGTCAGCTATGGATTGGTTATTAGCACACCCTGGTGATCTTGAAGAAACACCCGAGCCCCAAACCGTTAGTGGGCCGTCAAATTCTCAGACTACAGTTATGCCAGAAAGATCTTCCCTCGTTGATGAGGGCGGTGAGTGTATTAAAGGGTATGTTTAACTCGGTTAGAAAGCCACTATAACTAGTTTTTATGGTAGATGAAATACAAGATGGGGAACAAACAGCCCAGTCCTTACAATGCAATGATTGCCAAAGACTGTTGCGGGACGGTAACACATATTATCGGGCTTTAGTATTTGTGGGCTTTCAAGGGTTCTTCATCTCTTTACACTGTCGCTATTTGTCGTAACATAGCCAGCGCAGCGGAACGGCATGCGATAAAGACTGGTCATGTAAATTTCTCCGAATCAACGACAGCTATAAAACCTCTTACGGAAGAGGAGAAAGCTGAAAAATTACAGGAACTCAAGCAAAGGCTTATGGAGAAACGTGAGATTAGACTCTTGGCGGAAAAGGAAGAGGAAAAAAATCGCGAAAAAGTTCGTAGAAAGTCTGGAAGAGAATTGACCGACGCAAAAGAAAAGTTCGAAGAGAAAGATTTGCAAAAAACATTGATTGCTAAGAAAAAGGAGAAAGAAGAAGAAAGAATAGCAAAGGCAAAGATAAAAGCTCAGATTGAGGCTGATAAAAGAGACAGGGCTGCGAAGGTAATCATAAATGAAAATTCTTCAAACCGGCATTTAATTTCTGATAGATATTAAAAGGCCTTTTTTGCTTAGCGCGAAGCTGCCAAGCAGTCAACTCTCCAAACACCTAGCTTAGAGGTCCCCTCGGCTTCTAGTTCTACTCCTGGAGTAGTGAAAGAGTATTCA
This sequence comes from Geosiphon pyriformis, assembly GCA_016748015.1. NCBI lineage: Eukaryota > Fungi > Glomeromycota > Glomeromycetes > Archaeosporales > Geosiphonaceae > Geosiphon > Geosiphon pyriformis. Next base: position 1,006,231 of record JAAOMT010000134.1, on the reverse strand, counting down.
GAAACGAGGCTGCAGGTAGATAATACCTTTGTCTACCGTCCGCAAATCTCTTATCTTTGAATTTTCTCTCTTTTAAGATACGACGGCAAGATGGAGGCACCCCTTTCACACAGACATTTCAATCTTCTGACACGCTTGGAATAGTTTATGATTATGTTGGCAAACATATTACTCACCCATTCAGACTAATGACCACTTTTCCAAGGTATTAATAGGATTAGTGTGTTTTATTTAAAAGTTCTGACTATATATAAAAACTTTACAATGAACAGGAAAGTTTTGGACCGGATTAATTTTGAGAACAAAACTCTCAAGGAACTTGGTAAGCCTCTTGAAGTTCTTTCAAGATTAAAATTTAATATTTTTTAACATATTAATTTTTCACCAGATCTAGGTATTTACCCTGTGAAGTTTGAATGTTCTGAGTTTAATAAACCGACTAACTTCGTCTTGCAGTTCCCTCCGGCGTTCTGATGGTGACTAATTAAAACCATGTTTAGTTTAAATAGAATAGCTCTTTGAAATTGATCTTAGATCTACCACTTTTATTACTTTAGGATAATATGTCCGTTAACTTTATTGTTTTTATAATCTCGATTAAGGTGATGAAATCGAAGATGTTGCGCAGAATTTCTGTATCCATTATGATGCACCCTCATTAATAGGGGATGAATTCGAATTACTCCCAATATTTACTTTCTTTGCTTTTCTGATCCACTTTCTACGTCTTGTCACAAGCTTTGGACCAGAAATACTTTTTGTCGCTGTATTTTCCCATTGATGATCAGTGTACACCCATCCTCCTTCATCTGGGTCCACTATTTCTTCTGCACCATTTTCATCTTCCCAGAGATTATCCATATCTAAACTCCAATCCTCTACCCATTCATATCCTAGTGGAACTGGAAAATCCTAAATTTGAAATGACAAACTTAGCAAAAATATCTTTAAATTCCTAAATTGGTTATTTGTAACAATAACAATACTTCTTTTGAGGGTAGTCCTGTGGTGCCCGACATAGAAGACCATGGTGCCCTTTCAGAACGTAACAATAAAGGACGGAATCCATCGCCAGTCCTATGAAAAGGCCAAAAAATTGAGGTTGCTGTATAAGAGAGATTAAGAAAATAATAGAGGCAAACTTACCACCACCGTTGATTTTCAAAAACAGATATTGTAATTTCATCCTGTTCTAATTCATCCTCTTCCTCAAGTGTCAAGGATTTGCTCCATAGGGCCAACATAATTTTTATCCGTTGAAAGAGTAAGGGACTGGTCTCTTTTAATAACACCTTGACAAATTTATTGTTGGCAACGAAGATGCTTAAACCAAAAACTATAAACACTTTTCGCCAAGGGATAAACCAGACAGTCCCGGTCAACAAAGCCAATGTCAAAACCGCAATCTGAGTTATTCTTAAACATTCTTCCTCATTGCTCCAATCGAGATGTTTCAGGACGGGGATGAGTGCGTCATATGCATCAGAGATCATTCCCATCATGTTCTGAATATTTTGCATATTCTTTAAATAATCAACCGAGTTTTCCGCTGGAAGAAAGGGATCTGATTGCCTTTTTCTGTGCTTTTTCCAATGTTTACCATGAAGCTTCTGAGCCGGTCCTTTGGGAAATCTTTTGTGATAAAAAGATATCAAAAGGGATAACAATCCGACCAACGGAAGAAGAATCATAAGGTGAGGGTAGATGCCTGGAAAAAATGATAATCTTGGGTTAATAATACCAAACCCCGAGTTTTCGGAAATTTTCATAAGAAAAAAGACGGTAAGAAGTGTTTATACTTACATATATATACATATATAACCATAGCCAAAAGGGTATTTGCAGAATTTTTCCATAAAATCAAATTTTCAACACTATCTTGTAATGCGAAAATAAACCCGCATTTTTGGACAAATTTTTTAAAATTTATAGTGGTAGTCTGAAGGTTTAGAGGTGGATGCGCCGAATCGGAGGATAATTTAGCAGCATTATTCATATTAATAGCAGATGAGACAATTAATTCTTGAATAATCTTCGATCCGATAGACATTAATGGGGTTAAAGGCTGTGATGCTTTCGGCGAAGAATTCGACAAGTTACTTTGCATGTTTGGTAAAGTTGAATAGGAAATTAGTGGTCTCTTGGCTTTGGACCCGGGAACTAAGGAGTCCATTGAACTAGATCGGCGGAGGTTTGTGAGTTTAGGGGCTGTTAAAGATTCCTTTTCAGTTTGGGATGATACTAAATTATCCGATTCGAATGAGACGTGTTGAATCTTTTGTGAAGATCCAATTATGTTAAGGTCTGAAAGGGGTTCTTGATTTGTTTGAGCAGATATAGAGCATTCTGAAGCGTCAGTAAGAGTTGACCAACTGAATTCAGCAGTTGAAGGATTAATGGCACTATTGTTATCGGTCCTACCATTCTCCGAACTTCTAGATTTTTGTGAAAGTGTATCTTGATCTCCACTACAATTATTACTTACATTTTCCTGACATTTCGTGTGAGATATAAAGCCACAAGCTATTACATTAAAAGGGTCTTGAGCCTGAAAATGTTTGGAAGGTGTAGCTCTTGAAAAGGGAAAATACCTTTGCAGCAAAGACCTTGCCGGGCTATTCCCCAAAGGAGCTTACGACAATGGTGACAGTAAGTTATTTTTGTAAAAGTCTTTTCTTCAAACTGATGTATTGGCATGGTAATAACTTAACGATATGGAGATTTGAAAGGAAAAGAAGCCATATATAAAGGCTCAAATGATAATCCAGAAAAGCTTAGATTTTAATTTATGAGCTTATTAAAAATATTTATCAGTAATGTATAGATCATTCTTTATTTATTTTGTTAGTTTAGAAAATTTTGTACATTATAAATTTCGTAAAATAAAAAACCGAATAAATTTAATTATTTGGTAATAGCAAACTTAGAAGAATTAAAACCATTTTAAAAATATGAATTCTAATCTTTTCGTATTATCTTTCGTCGTTTGCGAGTTACAGATCGATGCTTTCGCTTGAACTCTTGAGTCATCTCACCTCGTGTGTTTTCCCAATGTTCTATGATTTTTTCCCTTTATTTTGATTCGGGATAATTGGTCAATATATAGGATAATGAGCTAATAGATAGATATTTATTAAAACTTACATTGGTGAGGTTCGCATGAATATATTTGTTTCTCGATAATGTGTCCTGATATATTTCCCATCAAATTTAAATATAGTGACAAAATTTTGGAACAAAAATACACATTATACCTCTTTGATAAGGCTTCATCTCCAAAATGAAAAAAGAATAAAGGATTAAGAGTTTTTGTTGTTGTCACTGTTGCTTTTGCTGTTGTTGGGGAGGCTAGTTTTTCAATAAACTGGAGTAGAGTATTGTGAATATATTAATCATTTATTTTTCTTAGGAGAATAATTTTTTGACTTACTGAAGAAAAAATGGGTTTATCATCTTTATTCTTTGCCTGCTTCTCGGTTGCATTTTCTTTCTCAATTTTATCAACTTGTTGATCCTCAGAATGACCAAAAAGTGAAAAGGAAGCAGCTGAATAGAGCATCAATAAAATGCGGTTATTATTGGTGTGTTTCAAGCCTTAAATCTCTGGGTTGAAAGACATCATCCATTTACCTTGAGATGTGCTTTGAGCAAAGACTGTTTTCAAATTGGTATTGATTTCTACTTTAACGTCTTTGGAAACCTGAGGGAGAGGGGATACGAACGATTTTGAAACGGGAATCTCTGCAAAAAAAGTCAAGTTTCTTGATAAGTTCATTTCAAAAATGCAGCTACACAAATATTCATATTTTGACCTTCAAACTCATCTGGCTCTTCCCTATTAGCTCTCAATATTTTTTCGGCTGGCCCATCAGGATCAAAATGGATCATTTCATTCCATAGAAAATTCGGGCTTCATTTAACAGTTGAAATATGAATTAAAAGTTGAATTTGAAAAGTGATATACGTAGAAATTGCTTACGAAGATAAATTCGGCTTGTCTATGTCCATGCCAAACATGCTTTTTAGAATTCCCATACTTTTTAACTTTTCTTCATCCAATGTTTCAGATATATTATCATCAGCACGATCTTGCTTTTGAATATTGTGGTTCGAAGAGTCCTTATTTGCTTGAAAATTTTCATCTTCCAATTTCTCGAGGTCATCCATAAAATCTTTGGTTAATTTGAATCGTTGATCGCCTCGAAAGCCTTTTTGTAGGTTGAGACGTTCGCGACCTCGATCACCCTCAAATATGGGATTGATTTCTATCAAAAACAAAGGAAAATACATCATGTAAAACTTGAGTGAGAAGCCTTGAAATGATGATTGAATATTTTAAGGATACCAATATTTTCTGGAACTTCGTCCATGAGCTCTTCGTCTCCTGTGCTAAATAAGCTCATCTTGTCGGAGGCGTCATTTTCACTGTCAGAAAATTTAATATGGCCCTTGCTTGTCTAAGGTAATTAATATATTGCGCTTATTAGCTTTTATGAAGACGCATAAACGAGGGTAATTTTCATACTGGCCTTTAATTCTGGATCCTTGCGGAGTGCCTGGCCAATTTTAGCTTTTTTTTCGCGTTCTTCTTGCCCTCGTTGTTTCAATGCTTGAAGGCGAATATTATTTGATTGCTCCTAAAGACCAAGATAGCCAAGGATGACATCATTAAGTTTATATTTCAATGTAATATTCTAAACTCTTTTTCTAATATCAAGTAATTACTTTCCGGGAAGAGACTTCATCGGAGTTTTTGTTAGGCATTAGATTGCGAAGGTCGTCAATTATTGATAGCGGTAATGCACCTGATAAGATTGGTGTTGATGCTTAATCCAAAAGCTATATTTTTCTTTGTTGATTTTGCTTTTGCCTCTTACCAGAACCTGACTTATGTTCCAATCCCTCATTTCCATAGTGATCGTTGAAATATTCCATAGTTTGATTGGTTGAATTATCGCCCCGAGGAGAAACCAATATCTTCACTCTCAAACCCTTCTCTGTAGTAAACCTCCTATCATATTTCTCCTCATACTGAAAGATTAATTCATGTAATGGCTTGGGCTTCACAAGACTGGTATCAAACAGCTTCTGAAAGTTATTTTTATATTGGCTCGGATCAATGATCACCTTAAAAAATAATTGAAGCTCAATTCTCACTTCAACTAAATACATGGACAAAAATAGCATGATTTAGGTAAAAAAAAACCTTGCTCCCATCTGGTTTACGCATATGCATAATAGTAACAGCGCGTCCATCTATCGTTCGTTTCCAATTCTGTTATAGTTGGAGATGTGATTAGAAATGAGGTTATTTAACGCCAAACCATACATTAATTTATTTCAAACCTTTCTTCCATGAATATTATTGTCGGTTATTATGCTCATATCCTCTGCCAATTTGGCATTCGCATCACCTCGCTTCTTTTTACGTTTTTTCTGCTGCTTGGTAGCCGCAGTGGTAAGTTTCTCTTTTTCCTTTTGAAGTTCCCACTCATCTTTTAATCTTTCATTTGAACAAAAGTGAAAGTATTAAGATATAAATAAGATTTCAGAGGTAAGCCATATGGGAAACAGACCTTTGTCTGTAATCAGGCTTTGCATCCTGGATTTTTAATGTCATTCCCTTCCATTTTGCCCCATTAAATATTTTGATGCCTGATTTTTTGTATGTACGATTGATTTTTATTAAAAAATTTTGGGTTGCGTCCAATTTTACATAAGAATGATAATAAAATCTAATCAAGAATACAATCTTTGGCTCATCAAGAAAGTGAATAAAAAAAATAACCTACATCTTTGCCAGCCACTATCAGTTGTATTAACGCTAATATAGGCGAAACCACGACATTCTCCTGATGTATAATCAATAGAAATGATAATAAACAATTTCTTGCTGAAATAATATCACTCAATTCCAAATGAATGTAATTTATCCACTAATTGTTTGATTTCTTGAGGTTTACCTGTGTCTGGATGTCGAACAATGTCTACTCGAGCGACCTCGCCAAAAGAAGTAAATCTTTCATAAAGGTCTTTCTCAGTGACATCTTTAGACAAACCACCAATATAAAATCGTCTCAAGTGAAGTTCTGCAAAACAAAAAGCTATTAAAAAACATAAAATTTGAAAGAAAATTTAAAGAATGGATCACCTTTAATTGTTTCTGTCATAATGGAGCAAACTTTTAGAAAAATAAAAATAAAAATAAATACTATTGAAAAAGGAAATTGCTAAATCGACCCACTCGCAACACGTGATATCATTTACGTCATAGTTTCGTATTCAACTATATATAACGAATATTATGGTTGTCCACAACAAAGTGTTTTTTAATTATAAAACACTATAAATTACTTAAGGCATAATAAAAAATTAAAATATATAATCTATATTATTTTTTATTTTAATTAAACTAATATTTATTAGAATTACTAATAAATAAATATTAAAATTCTATATATATTAATATCACGTGTTGCGGGTGGGTCGATTTAGCAATTCTCTTAAAAAATTGCAACTTTAAAAATTTTATTATTATTATAATAAATTAAAATTCTTAGTTTTAACAATAATAACAATGCTTTTTTAAAAAAGTTTACAATTTTAGATAATAAATACAGTATTGTAAATAGGAATAAAATAGTTAAAATTAATCCAAAAATAATAATAATAATTTTAGCATTAAAACTAAAAGTAATATTAAATTTTTAAATATTTTAAATATTTTAATGTTTAAAACCAATTGTATTAAAAACATATTAATAACTTTTTTTAAAAAATTTAACTTTGGTAAAATAAATAATATAATAAATATAAAACAGTTTTTTTTATTATTTTAATTAAAAAAAACTGTATATATTATAAAAACTAATATAAATAAAAAAATTTTGATTAAAAAAATATGTATTATATACTTTAAAAATATTTAGTTTTTATAAATAAAAAATTTGTATTATTAATAAATATCTTTTTATATATATAAAAAATTAATATATTATAGTTTGTTTTAAGTTAAAAACCATTTTAGATAAAAGCTTTAATTTTAATATTTGTTTTAATATAAACAAAATTCAACTTATTTAAATTTATAATTTGTAATTATTTTAATTATATTGTTTTAAAATATAATTTTATTAAAAAGTTTATTTTTTTAATTTAATTTTTTTGTTTATATTTATGTTTTAATTGGTTATTTTATTGTATTTAATAACAAAATTTAAGCTTATATAATAAATATTAAAATAAAAAAATGTTTTATTAATTTTAATATTTTTTTATTAAATTTGGTTTTTTTAACTTTTAATAATTTAAACTTAAAATTAAGTAATATTTTAAATTATTAATAAATTAAGTTAATTTTTTGATGTTTTTTATAAATTTTTTTTATAAAAATAATTCTATTTAATATGTTATAATTAGCAGTATTTTATTATTTTTTAAGTTAAATCTTAATTTAATATTTATTTAAAAAAAATGTTAAGTTGATATTGTAATAAATATTAAGTATAATATAAATTTAATTAGTTTAAAATAAAATTTGTCAAGTTTTTGGTTGTAATTCTGAATTTTACAAAAGTAAATATTTTTTTAAGTGTTTAAGTAAATTAGTTAAATTTTATTTTTTTATAAACAATTTGGTTTAAAATTTTATTATATATAATATTAAAAATATAAACAATTCTATAAAATAAAAAAATAGTAATATTATTTTAATAATAAAAATTAAGTTAAATAAGTTAAATTTTAAATTATAAATAAATTTAAAAATATTAAAATTTTTGTTTTTGAAAAAAACTTTGAATTTTTAAGCTTTAATATTATAATAATAATTAATAAAAATATTATAAAATTATAGATATTATAAATAAATTATTAATAATTAAGTTATTATTAAAAACAATTTATTAATTTTAATAATTAAAATGTTAAAATATTTAACAAAAAAAACAATACAATTATTATTATTAATTAATATTTTATAAAAATAAAAATACTTTTGTAATAATAGAAAATAATTTTAATAAAAATAATAAAAATAATATTAAATTTGAAAAAATTTTAAGTTAGATATATACAATATATTTAAAACATTTTTAAAATAATTAATTATATTTTTATTGGTAAAAAATTTTTAAATATAATATTTAATAAATTTAATTATAAAATTAAGATTTTTTTTAATATAAATTATTAAATAATTTTTAGTAAATATTAAATTAAATAATTTATTAGATTTTATATAAATAAAAAACATAAACAGATTAACAAAAATATTAAAAATACAAAATTAACAAATTAATAACAAAAATTAAACCAAATTTAATAACTATATTTTAAATTTTATGTTAGATATATTTAAATTTTTTAAAGCAATTAAGTTTTTAAGTAATTTAACAAATATATAAAGTTTGCTAAATAAAATTTCAATTATAAATTTATTATAATTTTAAAACATTAATAAATAAAAACTTTAATAAATAATAATAAAACTTTTTTTTAAACTAAGTTTAAAATTTCTTACAAAATTGTTAATTAAATTTATTAAGGATTTTAGAATTAAATCTCTAATTTTTAAATATTATTTAAATATTTTTTTTAAATAAATTTTCATAATTTGGTATTATTATATAAATATTATATATAAAAATTTTTGATTAAATTTTTTATATAAAAACAAAAATTGAATAATAATAATTTAATAAGTTTTTGTTTATTTTTTTTATTTTTTTAACAGATTTATTTTAATGGTTTTTACTTTTTTAATAAATTATTAAACTTTAATAAGTTAATTTTATACTTATAATATATATTTTTGCTAAACTATTTTTATTATTATTAATATTTTAATAAGTACAGCTTAACCACTATTTAAAATTATATAATCAAATAAGATTTTACATTAAGTATAACTCATGTTTTTTTTATATATAACCAGCCACTCAGACTAATCAAAATAGCACTATATACTGTTATCAATAGAATTTTAGCTATTAAATAGCATGAAATTATCCTTATAATTCTTATTATTAATTAGTATATATTATTATCATTTCGATTATTACTTATTATTTAATCAAATTATCAAATATCATTACTCAATTAATAAACCAATTTGTATCATAGAAATTAAGATGATCAAATTACACAATACTTTGAACTATTTAATATAGTCAAAATTCGCCGAAATTGATGAAAATTGGCCGAAATAATCAATAGTTTGTAGAAATAACTTGTAGTTCACCAAAATGTATCTTTAGTTCACCAAAATTAGAGCAAAGAGAAAAGTGCAAGTTCAAAAACTAGTATTACAACAAGTTGTATAAAAAAAAAGCTTCTCTCTTCAAGAAAATATATCTTCTTATAATATCTTATCATAGTATTTTATTTTAGATATCTTAATTAGAACAAATTACTTTTACACATCTTAAATAAAAATTAAATATTCAAAAACCAAATTCTTTAAATTATTACACTTGAAATTCTCTTAATACAATTAACATTTTGAAATTGATTAGCTATTAATTTCAGTAATTTGTTAGTCATTTCAGGTCTGAATAGAAAACGTTTCCCTTGTTAAAACTCTATTTTTTTTACATTTCTTTATTTTTTCTTTTTTTTTCTTATTATAATTATTAGGGTAGCCTACAGATAAGATTTTTGTAGAAAAGTTAACTTTCACAGCAAAGTAACTACACATTTTTAGTGAGCTTCCAGATAAGCAATTCTTCGAAAAGAGTTGACATTACTACAATGTAATTACATAAAGTAACTGGCATAAAATTGGCCATTCTATTTATAAGCCCAGTAGTTCAAATTATAAAAGATAATTTGAAGATAAATTCAGTTATTAAAGATTCAACTACTTCCAGAAAATGGTAATTTACAACAAACAGACATGAATAACATTCAAAAAAAGAGACCAAAAATCTCCAATAACAACATCTAAACTATTTACCATAGGGAAATCTTACAAAAAACTAAAATGTATACTGATCAGACAAGAATACAAACCAAAACAAATATAAATATCCAATCTGATGCTAAAATTACAAATTATCTTAGAAAATTATAATAAAACCAAACCAGAAATGACTAGAACTACTGAATCATTATGTGACAAAAGATCATATTTTTCATAATGTGCTCTTAATTTGGTGATTGATAATTATATAGCAGATTTATGACCTTCAACAAAACTTCAGACCAAATTGATAACCAACAAACTTTTATTAGACCCAGCATTTAATAAACTCACTGTGTTAGTCACTTACTTTTTTATCACAAAATTTTTAATTAATATCATATATAAACAACCAAAAAACTTCACTTTATACAAAGATTAAACCACTATAAAGTTAATAATATAGATATTTAATAAATCAATTTAAGTCCTAATGGTGATTGAAATTAAATCTTTCTTAGTGCAAATGTCTTAAATATACAAAATATATGATTAAAATCTTTAATTATATCATATTAAATACATAATATATTAGAATAGCTTAACTTATATAATTTTTTTTTGGTCATAGATAATTAATAATATAAAACTTTTATAAAATAAAATCAAAACACTATAAAAATGGAACTAGTAAAGCCAGAATGAATTTTATTATTAAAATACTAAATACTAAAAGTCTAACACATATTAAACAATTTGCAAAAATTTATATTTACAGTATTATTTGTGTATTTAGATTTCCAATCAACAAAATTAACAGCTTCAAAAAAATGTTTTATGAAATAACAGATATTTTCAGAGACAGGTTTATTCTTAATAGCAAGAAAATAATACAGCACTCCAGTAGGCAACACAAATTTAAACATGATGACAGTATTAGCAAAAAAGTTAGCATGCTTATTGTCAACAATTCAGAATAACTTTTAACTTTGTTCCAATTAACTAACAAATTTTTAGATACAATAGTCAAATAAATATGTTTTTTTTCAACTTAGTATTTATTACAAAAATTAGAATTAACAAACTTATTTATTAAAAAACATATATCTAATAATACCTGATTATTTGTAAACAGTATTACTAAGCTAAACATAGAAATATAATTCAAAACAAGAACAATGGTCTATAGTTTCACTAAAGTTGAAGAAAACAAGCCATAGATCCTAACTCCAATACTTAAATCAATATTCAAAAAGTAAACAGTAGTATTATCATAAGTATTTACAGATTTTAAACTTTTGACCAATTCATTTGTATAAACAACTATAGTATTAAACTCATTTTTTACAAAATACTTATTAACAAAGCCAAAATTACATAAACAATTACTAAGAATGAGATGTTAAATCAAAGAACCACTACTAATTAAACTGTTATTCTTAATAAATAAAATCAATAAATTAAACCAATCAAAAATAAGACTCTTAGAATTCAATTTCTTTTATTTGCAAAACATATTTTACATAAAATACATATTACAACAATCCAGAAGTTGGTTCATAAAAACAATATCAAACTTTTTCAATAAGTCTACTATGCCCAAATAATATTCTATATCCAAAACATTCACAATAGCAACATTATAACCAGTCTAAAAAACATTAAATATATTATTAACCAAATACAAATCACATAATATTAGCATATTAATTACACCAATCAGAAAATAATTTGTGAGATTGATTAACAGTATAATTAGAAAACTAAAAAATTGTTAGAGCATCTAATTAACAACTTGTAGATTTATAGTTCTGTATTCAAACAACTTGCTAAAAACACTTTTTAAATTGATAAAGTTAACCAAATTAGTGAACAAATTTTCAGTTTGTATTTGCCCAAATAACTTGAAACCATACAATTTAAAATGGAAAATAGTTTTATTGGGAAAGTTTTAGAATAGATTGGTCTTAAACTTTAACTTTCTTCTTAATATTTTGTCCTATTTTTTGCACACACTTGGTAAAACATAACTTAATTGCATTTTATAACTAATAATGAGCTAAAAAACTGCAAAGACCAGATATAAGAATTGCTTGTTTAAAACAGTCTTTTTTAAAACTATGTTTGTAAAAAACTTAATATCTAAGTAAGCTTTGATGAAACTTGATTTAGAAAAACTATTTGTGAGCAAAAAAATGTTTAAGTATTTGTGAAATTCATCTTTTTTTGCTATTAAAATGTTTGACTTACTAATCAACAACTGAGAAACTTTTACTTTCTAATTAATGAGTATGGCAATCATTTTTTCTATGTTAATTAAAATATTATTGATTTAAAAAAATTTACTAGCTATATTCAAAATACATTAAGTAACAGATATGCTATTTCCAATTCAAATAATATTTCACAAATGTTTCAGTTGTCAGAAAAAATATTTTGTTACTTTTAGGATTCTGTTTGTCAGTTTTTATAAAAAACTTTGAATTTAATTTGTAATTATATAAATCTTTATGTCTTTTGATTTTACAGAGCAAAAAATCATAAAAAATTTTCTACAACAGCAGTAAAAAAACTTTTTTCTAATCCAAACTATTATGAACAGTATATCTATTCATAAGTCTAAAATTTGTTATTACTCAATTGACTTGATTATTATGTATACTTCCAAAAAACTTAATAAAATAGGAGCATATCTTGATCTTAGTTAAACTGTTTTGCAAATAAAACCAGCCAACAAAGTCATATGTTTTTTACATATCTTAAAAAACCAATCACAGCTTTTTGTTTTTTTTAGTGTGTTCTTAATTATTGAACCAATAGCAAAAATTGAAGTCTAAATAGATATGCCTTTAAGAACTAAAAAGTTATTCTTATATAAGACATCAAATCTATTACAAACTAAAGAGATTTTATTTGAAAAAATCTTAGATAAGACTTTTCAGACTGTTTTAATTAAAATTATTGGTCTGATATTAATAAAAATTTCTTTCTAGTTATATGGTTTTGGTATTATAGAAATCCAGACTTGTTTTTACTGTATAAAAACTACACCTAACACTAAATACACATTGAAAATATCCAATAAACCAACTAATATCTGGTTATTATTATGTTTCCAGAGCTTATTAGAGATATTAGAGAAACCAGCAGCTTTTCTATTAGGCAGATTTTTAACAATTTGAAAAAACTTATTAAATTTAATATTACTTATTACTTTTATAAAAGCATTATTATTAACATAATTTAGAAGAGCATATTAATTAAACCAATAATTAAATTAAGCACTGGACATTACATACTCTTTTGTCTATTTTTCTATAATTTTATTGACTATAAACTTAACTTTATATAGCTTCAGAATCAATTTATTATCAACTACTAAATAGTTAAGTACTATTTTTTGAAATAATTGATCCAAAACACTTTTAATCATCTTTTTCTTATTAAAACAGAAGTTTTCTATATTTTTATCTATAATTTTCTTGATGAAATTATCTTTGACAGTTCTGAATTTATAATACTTAAATTTTTAACAAATAACATAGAATTTTTTTCAAACTTTTACTATTATTAATCATAATATATGTTCTAAAAACTTTTTTATTATTAATAATAAACCAGATATTAAAAAAACAATTAGTTTTTAAATCTAAACTCTTTATGATTTTGGTTATTAACAATTCTAGTTTGAAAAACTTCAATAATTACTTATTTTTTAAACATTTAAACTTATTAAACCAAAATTTAAAAAACATTTTATCAGCAAAGCTAATTACTATTTCTTTTAAAATTTTCTACATAGTATTCAAGTTATTACAACCTCTTGTACTATTAAATCTAGCCTTTTTTTTTGAAAATTTGTTTAACAAATACTCCTTAAACTATAATTACTTATTAATATCAACATTTTTAATTCTGAACTTTTACTTATCATTATTAGTCTGCTTATAATCACTATTAAGCATTCAAGAAACCATTTAAACCAACTGCAATAAAAACTTTTTTGTGATTGGTATTAAAAAACTCAGATACAGTGTTAATTTTATGATTAGTAACCACAAATACCAAATTTTAATTTACAAATATGAAATCTATAATCTTTATAATACTCTTAGAATTGCTTTAAGTATGAGTTTTGTTCAATAGATATCCATTAAATAAGTTGATCAAACCCAAATTCACACAAAACTTGAAACTTACACTCTTTTTCAAATTATTTTTATTGAAATCCCCATCCAAAACCACAAAAGTATTAGAATTAGCTGCTTTAGCAATAAAAAAATTGATTTTCAAAGTTTGGCCAAACTTAATTTTAGCAAAAGCATCAGCATACAAACCCAAAATTATAATTGATAATTTGCTTTTAAACAAAAAATACACTAAAATAATCTGATCAAAAACTTTTTTTATTTTTGAAACATGACAAGCCAGAAAACTGTCTATAATAATAGCCACTTTAGTATCAAGAAAACTTTTGTTTAGACTAAATGTAAAAATTCTTACACTATTAAACTTATTCATGATTTATGACTTAATACTAGATTTTAACTTTGTTTTTGTGATAATTAAAACCATATTCCCTGATTTCATATGTTAAAAAACACTATTTTTTTGCTTAACAGAAACATTAATATCTTGAACATTATATATAGCAATTTTTCAGACCAAATCATTCATTGAGATAAAGAAAATACCAAAAAATTTAAGCTAGTATACAATTAATCCAATTTTGCCAAGACTAAACTAACAGAAACTTTAAGAGCCACTATTTTAAATTCTATTTCTTTTATTTTGGTGGTTAGAATTTTTGATTGACTTAAATCCAAATCTGAAACCATATTATTTGTCACTGAAAAAGAAGGGATAAATAATATAGATGGGTTATCTAAAACTATATTTAAATCCAATTTTGAATTTAAAAAAACAAATACAGTTGGAAAAAGAGATTAAAAAATAGACATTTGGGGTACTAGATTCATAATGCTTAGTTTTTGCACAATATCCAATACTTGATTAGCCAACAACTTTAAGAAATATTCCAAAAAAGCCAAGTAAGTACCAATAAATAAATCATTTTGAATAATTACAAGACTTTCTTTAACACATAATATTCCAAAAAAAAAAGATTCAGAACCAAAATCAGAGTAAGTATTATTAGAAAAAACAGCAAATAAAACCATTTGTGTTCAAAATTTGCCACTAAAGACAACAGGACAGGAAATAAGAACACTTTTTTTAGCATACAATCTAGTTAGCTAAAGACAATTTTTCTTTGAAACAACTTTTTTATAAGTCTTTGGTAAAAACAAAACATCTGTATTTAATATATTATATTCTAAGGCTAAATGTTCAAAACATTCACACCTTTTACACTAAACTAAACCTAATTTGGTCCAAAAAAGTTTTACATCACCAAAAATTGGCTCTATGTAAAAAACAGATTTCAGATTATTTTCTGTATTAAAACTAACTACAACACAATAAACCTTATTATCAGTTTCAAATAACTAATTAATAATACAAGTTTTCTTATCAGTCTCCTCTAATAAAGTGTCCAAATTATAAACTGTTATTTCTACAAGTAAGGTAAACAATAATACTTTAAAACAATCTTTAAATATTTAAGTTTTACAATCTTCTATAGCTTTAGTTACATATTTTGAATTTTTTCTGATTAAAAATAATCATTTAACTGTTAACTGCTCAGTCTAATTTGATTTGACAAATTCCATTACAGCCTTCTGTTACAATTCAATTAGTTGCAATTGAATTAACATTATCTTACCAAACTCAGTTATTGTGGTAATAATCATTTTTTTTAGTATATTTATGAAAATTTCTTTGATTATTACAACCTGATTTGACTTAATTTCTTGTTTTTTAAGATTTTCATTCACTTTAATTCCTTTTTTCTTAACCAATAATACAGTTTTGTTCTTAATATAAACATAAATTTAATGATCTTCTTAAATTTTGAGAAAATAATAATCTTTCTAAAATTATTAATTGATAAAAAAATTTTTTTAATGAGTTAAGTCTTTGCTGTTGCTGATTTTTTTTTATCACTAAAAGATCAATGTTCAATGTAAAAGATTTTTTTACTGCCATTTTTACTTGAGTTTTTACGATTTTTGAATCTATTCACTTTTTCTTTAGAGATATATTAAGAGAAAAGAGAAAAGGTTCTCTATTTTTATTCATATTAAAATTAATTTTACTAAAAAAAAAATCATATTTCAAGTTATTAACAACTTTTTTTGTTTTAGAAGTTTGTTGCTATTGAACCAAAAAAAATTACCATCAATATCTGCTGAAACATTTTTATTATTACTGTTACCAAATTCACTATCTATGTTTGAATACATATTTTTATTAAAACCAAATTTAATCAAAGAAATATTTTTTTTATTATCAAAGTGTTTTATGTTGCTTATAAGAACTTTTTTCTTCTGAAAAAAAGAAATTCTAACAAGTTCATAAAAAGTCTCTTTAAATGTCTTTTTTTTTAACATATTGCTATTAGAAGCAGTTATTAAGTTCATTACAAAAAAATGACTTATTTAAGAAATATTGAAGATAATAAAACAAGAAAGATAAAGACAAAAAAATAAAATAAAAAACTTTTTTTCAAAAAATGCTTTTTGGGGAATTTAGAATATAAAGAAGAAAGAAGTTTTTACTTATTTTTTTTAATATTTTAAAACATTTGTTTTTTATAAAAAAAATTGGTTTTTAACCATTTTAACTTTTTTAATTATTTAAGCAACAGTAAAAAACAAAACAAAAAAAACAACTTAATTATTGGTTTCTTATCAAATACTTTAAAACTTTTTAATAAAATAAATATTATATTAAGACTATTTTAAATAAACTTTTTTAATTAAAAAAGAAAAAACTTCTAATTAAAAATAAAAAATACGTTTTAAATTAATAAAAAACTAATTAATTATTATTTTATTTAAATAGAATATTTTTACAAAGTATTGTTAAGCAATTTTTATAATTGTAAATATATTTTTAGTAAAAATACTACTAATTATTTTAAAAAATAAAAATATTATAACTTTTTATATTAATTTTTTTTAAATAATTTTTGATTTAATAATATTTTTTTAATAATTTTTATGGTTTTAAATTATAAAACTGCTTTTTTTGGTTTTAAATATAAATTTATTAAATTTTAACATTTAAACATATTATTTTAAACTTAAATAAGTTTTTTGTTAATAATTTTATAAAAATAAAAATATTACAATTTAAATTATTGAAAAAAAAATTAATAACTCAAATTTTATTATAATAAATAAATAAAAGTATAATAAATATTTTAATTAAAATATTAAAAGTTTTGTTTATGAATAAGTTTATAATTATTATTTATTAATAATAAAAAATATTATTAATAAATTTATTTAATTTGTGTAATAATATAAATTAAATAGAAAAATACATAATTATAAAATAATCTTGATAGTTTAAATGACTAATTACATGTAAAAAGCACATGATTTATGTTTATTATTGAACATATATATGTACTATAAATAAATAATAAAAGATTTACATTCAATAAAATTAATTACAAAATTGAGGTTACATAATTTAATTTTGCAAAAAGTATAAAATGACATACATTCCTTAAACTTGAACATAAATATATGTGCACTGTTAAAAGTCATTGATTTTTTTCTATATTGGAAATATAAATATTCAAGTAATTTTTTTCGACGCACATGTTGGCCTAATTTAGGTCGTGAATTTGACACATACAGAGCCCACTAAACTAGATTAGTGGATTATCTCATATTGGTGAACTGCTGGCATCATATCTTTTACCTTCGTCATAATTTCTTGACAATATGGACGACCTGATAATTTATCACCTTGAAAACTCACAACAATTTTGGGCCGGTATGTTTGTTTTTCGAAAACATACGTTTAACCAGTGGAAAACCCAATCTTCATCTTTTCAAACCTGTGTTTCTCTTTCCCAGAACTTGAAGATATTCTCGTTCGAGGGGAACTAAATAAGGAAGCTGCAAAGGCTTCTTTGGACGTTTATGTAGGGTTTCTAACTAAATTTCAAGGTGAATACAAATTATTGTAATCTAATGTTAGGTTCATAATTTATCAGGGCTAGCTAAAGTTCCTTTCATTGCAGATGAATATTTTGAAACAGAATCTGAGTTAGCTACTTGCTGTTATAAGCTACTGGACTCTCACATGTACGAAGAATATTCAGAAACCATACTGGAACGTTTAATAGACCGAGCTGCTAGACGAGAGGATTTGCCAGAATTATGGGTAACATACCATATGCTCCTTTTAGCTGGTAAAGAAAACCTCAAAATATTCAAGTTGATGATCAGCAGAAAAAAACATGAATTATTTGGGAAATTGATCCAGCATATTTGGGAACTAGAAGGTATTCGTCATTCGATTCGATTATTTCATCCTATATTTAGATGCATTAAATTTCAGGGGATTTCTATTTATTATATATTAGGAAATAAAGTACAGCGAATTTCCATAAAGCTACTCTTTGAAATTTGTTGTATACAAAAGCTCTCAGAATGCGATTTATGTATGTCAAGTTAATTTTGGCTATCTCATGAAACTTACGAACTTTATTCAACCGATTGATCTTATTCAATATTCAAATTTTATTCCAATAATCTTCAGGCATGATTGATGAGCCACTTATTAATTATTTGCTCGATTTGGTTGAGAAAACTAGAGATGAACAAGATGAGACATATAATTATTCGATAATCAAACTTTTAGTGGGTTTATTTTTAATATAATATTGCATACTAATTAGGAACTATCTAGAATATTAATTCACTTTGTTTCTTTTCAAACTAGCTATCATTCAACGAACAATTTATGTTAGCTAATAAGTCTCAACTCAAAAACCAATCTGGAACTGGTGTTGAAAATGACGACAACTATATTACTAATAGTGTGCTAAATGTTCTTGGGGCTCGTATCGGCTCTAGCAAAACTTTTGGAGAAAATGTGATCTTTATGTTAAATCGATGCGGTATCAAATTAATTGAGGATATTTCGTCATTTCATCGTTCTCTTCACCATTGCTAACTTAAATTTAAACCAATTTTTTACGATTCAAGTTGAACCACATATACAGATGCTCACACTCAAACTGCTCTTTCAAATTTTCACGAGTCCAGAGACTTTTGAATATTTCTACACAAATGATTTGATGGTCTTGGTCGATGTATTTATTAGAGAGCTATATAATTTGCCTGAAGAGAGCGAAGCGGTCAGCTTTATCTTTTTTATTATTAATGGGTTGCCTAGTTTTTCTGATAATATCTTATTTAACAATTTGTGTGGTATTGTTAAAACAGATTCGGCATACCTATCTCAGGGTCCTGCATCCTTTACTAAAAAATACCCAGCTTTGTAGGCTACGATACAAACAGCATCAGATATATAGCCTCCTGGTTGATTTTACTGGTGCAAATTCCAAGCATTTCAAACCAGTATCTTCGACCACTCAGAGATTGGCCGAGAGATGCTTACAAGTGGAATATTTGAATTCGATAGTTCGATCTGATGAAGCAAAAGTTATCGCCGTGACCAGTATGGAAAATGTTGTTGATACCCGATCTAA
>JAAOMT010000134.1:974706-986673 GCA_016748015.1 Geosiphon pyriformis | reverse complement strand
GACGCACATGTTGGCCTAATTTAGGTCGTGAATTTGACACATACAGAGCCCACTAAACTAGATTAGTGGATTATCTCATATTGGTGAACTGCTGGCATCATATCTTTTACCTTCGTCATAATTTCTTGACAATATGGACGACCTGATAATTTATCACCTTGAAAACTCACAACAATTTTGGGCCGGTATGTTTGTTTTTCGAAAACATACGTTTAACCAGTGGAAAACCCAATCTTCATCTTTTCAAACCTGTGTTTCTCTTTCCCAGAACTTGAAGATATTCTCGTTCGAGGGGAACTAAATAAGGAAGCTGCAAAGGCTTCTTTGGACGTTTATGTAGGGTTTCTAACTAAATTTCAAGGTGAATACAAATTATTGTAATCTAATGTTAGGTTCATAATTTATCAGGGCTAGCTAAAGTTCCTTTCATTGCAGATGAATATTTTGAAACAGAATCTGAGTTAGCTACTTGCTGTTATAAGCTACTGGACTCTCACATGTACGAAGAATATTCAGAAACCATACTGGAACGTTTAATAGACCGAGCTGCTAGACGAGAGGATTTGCCAGAATTATGGGTAACATACCATATGCTCCTTTTAGCTGGTAAAGAAAACCTCAAAATATTCAAGTTGATGATCAGCAGAAAAAAACATGAATTATTTGGGAAATTGATCCAGCATATTTGGGAACTAGAAGGTATTCGTCATTCGATTCGATTATTTCATCCTATATTTAGATGCATTAAATTTCAGGGGATTTCTATTTATTATATATTAGGAAATAAAGTACAGCGAATTTCCATAAAGCTACTCTTTGAAATTTGTTGTATACAAAAGCTCTCAGAATGCGATTTATGTATGTCAAGTTAATTTTGGCTATCTCATGAAACTTACGAACTTTATTCAACCGATTGATCTTATTCAATATTCAAATTTTATTCCAATAATCTTCAGGCATGATTGATGAGCCACTTATTAATTATTTGCTCGATTTGGTTGAGAAAACTAGAGATGAACAAGATGAGACATATAATTATTCGATAATCAAACTTTTAGTGGGTTTATTTTTAATATAATATTGCATACTAATTAGGAACTATCTAGAATATTAATTCACTTTGTTTCTTTTCAAACTAGCTATCATTCAACGAACAATTTATGTTAGCTAATAAGTCTCAACTCAAAAACCAATCTGGAACTGGTGTTGAAAATGACGACAACTATATTACTAATAGTGTGCTAAATGTTCTTGGGGCTCGTATCGGCTCTAGCAAAACTTTTGGAGAAAATGTGATCTTTATGTTAAATCGATGCGGTATCAAATTAATTGAGGATATTTCGTCATTTCATCGTTCTCTTCACCATTGCTAACTTAAATTTAAACCAATTTTTTACGATTCAAGTTGAACCACATATACAGATGCTCACACTCAAACTGCTCTTTCAAATTTTCACGAGTCCAGAGACTTTTGAATATTTCTACACAAATGATTTGATGGTCTTGGTCGATGTATTTATTAGAGAGCTATATAATTTGCCTGAAGAGAGCGAAGCGGTCAGCTTTATCTTTTTTATTATTAATGGGTTGCCTAGTTTTTCTGATAATATCTTATTTAACAATTTGTGTGGTATTGTTAAAACAGATTCGGCATACCTATCTCAGGGTCCTGCATCCTTTACTAAAAAATACCCAGCTTTGTAGGCTACGATACAAACAGCATCAGATATATAGCCTCCTGGTTGATTTTACTGGTGCAAATTCCAAGCATTTCAAACCAGTATCTTCGACCACTCAGAGATTGGCCGAGAGATGCTTACAAGTGGAATATTTGAATTCGATAGTTCGATCTGATGAAGCAAAAGTTATCGCCGTGACCAGTATGGAAAATGTTGTTGATACCCGATCTAATTTGGAAGCTAAGAGTGTGAATCGAAGGATAATCTTGGGAGGGGCATGAGGTTTTTTGCCTTTGGTTTTCCAATACCCTAATCTATTATATGTGCAAGCAAATCAAAATATAAACAATTTGATGAACTATGGCAATTTCGACGAATTCTCTTCTTATTTTGAGCTTATAACGCGGAGAAATCTGAAGGAATATATTAATGTAATATATTATCATAATCATAGCTGATAATTTAATAATTTTCCCAATTCATAAAAAGATAGATGTACTGTCAAAAATTGGATTTTGATACGATAATTGATTCTCCAATAAATGTGCCCGACAAAAATAGCCTCTTATAGAAAAATGAAAAATTAAGATCTGTTGCCGGGAATATAAATGAAGTGGTGTTTATGTCATATGCTTTCAATTGTTACAAAGATAAACTCATCTTGTATAGCATTACTAACCAGTTATTGGTTATACACACGACTATGGTGGTAAGAGATATTGGTTTTTTAATAAAATTACTTGATGAAACTGTATTTTACTATAAACTTTATCTAGCTATATGAATTATTGGTTATAGCCCGGCCGAACTTAATTGAGGTAATAAGGATATTATTCAGAATTTAATATTTAACTAAGTTTGAATATTCATTTTTTGTTTTATTATCTAGGGCAGCTTGAAAGACCTAGTTCGCTCCTCCGCCAAACATGTTCTCTTACGTGGTGGAGTAGTTAGAGGGTTTGATAATTGGGGAGTAATTCCCTTACCAAAAAGAATGCGCTCGCATCAAGAATATTACACTGACGGACAGTAAGTATAAATAAGATTTATTTTCAAAATGGTTTAATCTGTTCTAATTTACTGTTTCTTCTCTAGCCATTGGTTAATGCACTTTGACAGTAACCCAACGGTGATGTCTGATTTGCAAAAAAGATTCAGTGTAGATCCTCGTGTGATCAGAGCAAATTTCGTGAAGCTCGGGGTAAATCTGACTCATATAATTAGAAGGCCCGATAAAACGATACTTTAATTACAAAGGGCTCAAGTTCGTGAATCCTTATCTTCAATTTGGGATCTGCTTGGCTGGAACTTTGATTATTGCTACGGTTTACTTAGGAGCTTTATAAAACACTAATTATAAGTCATGTATCTTGGCGTAGATGAGAATTTCGCGTATGACTAAAAAAAAGTGCGGCAGATAAAGTAAGGCAGACTGAATATTTAGTAAATGTTCTTTCAATAATAAATATCATTACCTTGATAACTTTATTGACAGCTTCTAAAAAGTCCTTCTCGGTAGCAACCTATAAATTGAATCATAATAAGAATTTTAATGCTTATATTGCAATAATTATCAACATAAAGGTTAATTTTGAAATTGAGAAACTACCTTCCGCCTTGATCGGATGGCAAACATCCCAGCCTCTGTACACACGCTACGTAACTCGGCACCTTTGTAATTTAATAAATTTAAATTCATTTATCCCATTTTTGATATCGAAAGTGGTGCTAAATAGGATTGGTTACCTGTACTGTTTGGACATAGCCTAGCAATTAAGTCATATCGAATATCTCTCTCGACTGACATACTTGAAAAAAGAAGCAGATCATAATCAGGAACCTAGTGAGAAAAGAAGCCCAAATCGACCCTATCATACCTTTTGGCATGGATTCTCAAAATATGCGAGCGTCCTTCTAACTCGGGTAATGAAAATTCTACTTTACGGTCTAACCGGCCAGGCCGTAAAAGTGCAGGATCTAATGTATCAGGCCTGTAAATACAATACAAACATTTTGGTTGATAATTTCACACTAAAGTTTTTATATTCACTCGTGACACGACTTACCTATTGGTCGCCATTAAAACCTTAATATTCCCTCGAGGGTCAAACCCATCTAGCTGGTTGATCAATTCCAACATGGTCCTTTGTACTTCGTTATCCCCGCCTGCTCCATCATCGTAACGCGCACCTGTGAAACCAGCCCACGGTTAATAACAAGGTAGTGATAAAACAAATAAAAAAGCGATATTGGTAATCTAAAAATGATACCTCCGATAGCATCGACTTCGTCAAAAAAGATGATGCAAGCCTTTTTCGTACGGGCCATTTCAAACAGCTCTCGAACCATCCGTGCCCCTTCACCCACATATCTGATTGAATATTAAAAAAATGCTTAGAAAATACAGAAGCAAGATAAATTTATTTGATCAATGAACAATAAACTTAGAAATTACTTCTGTACAAGTTCAGAACCAATGACACGAATAAATGTCGCGTCCGTTCGATTGGCAACTGCTCGTGCACATAATGTTTTCCCAGTTCCAGGAGGACCGTAGAGGAGCACACCTTTCGGGGGATCAATACCCAAGTTTACAAACCTTTCGGGCTTTTAAAGATAAGGGGGACCAAAGTTAATCAGGCAATCATATTCCAATTAGAATTAAGTTTATAATCTGAAATGAGAAAAATACTTACTTGTAGCAAAGGTAATTCGACTACCTCTCTCAATTTTTCAATTTGCTCTTTGCAACCACCAATATCACTGTAAGTGACATCCGGTTTTTCTTCGACCTGCATCATAGTAACCGAAGGATCAATTTTCGGTGGTAGTGGAATTTGTATCTGATATTTGTTTCGATCAACACTTATAACAAAAATAATAATTAAATATACAAAAGAAATAATCGGCGTTAATAGCATAGCAGAAAATTACCCAACGCGCATGCCTTCCTCGATATCGGTCGGAGATACCCGTTCACCCAAGGCCACGACAAATTTAGCGATTTGTTTCACATTAATAATATATTTTGCGTCTTCAGTCTCTCCTGCTTGTATAATTTTGGTGCAACGTGCTACCTACCAAATATATAAAGTTTTTAGATTAAATCAAAACGAAAAGAATAAAAACTCTAAGCCAATTCACCTGCAATGGTTGTTCTTCTAACATTCTTTGCTTGTCTGCAGGGATGTCCCATAGATTTGGCGGAGCAAGACCAGTATCAGATTCCTTAACGCCTATGAATTACACGTTAAATAGTTACAGCAAAAACTATAATTTAATGATAAACCAAATAAGGAATCAGTTTATCATACCAATTTTCTCATTTATTCTTTTCTGAACCTCTTTAATATCATTTTCAATTTTCTTTAACTCTTTTGCATACGGACCTTGACCCTTCAAATAAAATAAGAACAATATTTATCAGAGAGTTAGGTATGCGAAACTATTGGAAGTGACTCAAAAGCTTACATATGTTTTGAGAAGAGCGATATCACCCTCGTCGAGAGCTAAGTTGGGGGAAGAGTTGCTCCATAGTTTATTTAACTAGATAATCTTGTTGACGCGTCATCATTTGAGAAAGTAATTGAACACTAACCGACTATTTTTCCTTCTTCTTTTTCCTCTGCTATTTTGTCGTCTAAAGATTGGTTTTAATATAGTTGAGTATGAAAATCTAGGTTTCCCTCAAAGAAAATTCTTCGATAAACTTACATTCTTCCCAGTTTTCCTTGGGTGGCATTTTATTTTATTGTAATGTTCGGGGTTCAGACGAAAAAATACATAAAATTTATACAATTTTTTTATCAATACGTCACCTAATGACACAATGATGCTTAGTGATTGACCGGGAATTTTCTCGACTAGCTCGGAGGTTATTTTTTGCCGGTAACTCTGTTACTTTAATAATTTCGGATCAAATATGCCTATAATAAATTGGGATTAGAAAAATATTTAATTAACTAAATTCGATATTTTTTTATAATAATAATTTACAATAAAATTTATTGAGATCTCTTAAATTATCATAAAAATATGATATGCAACGTATTAGACTTCAATATAATTGGCTTGAAAATACTGCCACTGTTATTATAATTACATATATTATATTTCTTTTTAGTTTTTAATTTAATTTTATTTTCAGAATGAAATTTCTTTTATGTTTTAATTTAGGTTTTTTTTATCCATAACACAAATATATATTTTATATTAAATTATTAATATTAAATATATCATTTTAAATTTAAATGTACAATTATATTATAATGTATTACAATAACTTTTTTAATTTGCATTCAAATATAAAATGTTTTTATTAATTAATAATAAAGCAAATTAAAAAATTTAATTAAAAATTATTATTTTAAAATTGTTTATAATCAATTAAAAACTGGTTAAAAAAATTGTAAAAAATTTTTATAAAATTAATAAAAATTTTATTAAATGTTTAAATAAAAAAGTTTTTAATAAAATTAAAAAAACTTTTGTTTCTTCTATATTCAAAATTCTCCAAAAAAAAAATTTTTGAGAAAAAATTTTTGTTTTATTATTTATTATTTTACAAAATATAAACTCATTTGTTTAAAAAAACTTTGAAAATAAAATAATTTTCTTTTTAAATAAGTTTTTGTATTTATAATTGTATAAAAACTAATTTTAAACATATAATAAAAAAATTTATAATAATTAATATTGATTTTAATATTAGTAATAAAAATAAAACTTCTTTGAACTTTAAACCAATACTTTTAAAGTATAATTTGTTATAATATTAAAAATAAAAAAATGGTTTTATTTTTTGTTTAAATTAAGCTAATTTGCTTTTATTATTATTAAAAAAAAATTGAAAATTTATTGTTTAAAAATTTCATATTTTGGATATTAATTTGTCAATAATTAAAAAAAAACTTAATAAAAAAAAATGCAAATTATTAAAAAATGTTTTTAATCAATAATTTTAAAAAAATATTGTTATAAATAATTTATTTAAATAGAATATTATAACTTTTCGTACTATTACTTAAATAAAAAAGCCAATCAATCATAAAAAACATAATTAACATATAATTAATATAAAATAATACATAATAATATAAAATAATATGTAATAATACAAATTAATATATAATAATACAAAATAATATAAAATAATATAAAATAATATATAATAATTAATAATAATACTAAATAATTTGTAATAAAATTAAATTATAAAATAATATAAATTAATAAATTATAAAATACAATAACAAATTGTATTTAATTCTTAAATTTTATGTTTTTTTACAATTAAAAATTTTATTATTATATAGTTTTTAAAAAAAATTAATAATCAAATTAATAATTAAATAATAATAAAATTATCAATTAAATCAATATTTAAATTAACAATATTATTTAAAAATATAATAATTAATTATATAATATTAAATTTTTATTTTTTTTATTTAATAAATATAGTCTAATTATTATCTAATATATAGAAACAAACTAAATAAATCTAACCAAATATGGCTTATGTATTTACTATATATGACTAGTTATTCAAGTTAATTAAGACAATATTACACATTTATATATACTTTTATATTATCACAAATATCTAAAAAAAAATAACAAACTTTATGTAAACCAAAACTTACAGCAAAAAACTCAACAATACCAAGTAAACAAATAATTCTCA
Organism: Geosiphon pyriformis; assembly: GCA_016748015.1. Lineage (NCBI taxonomy): Eukaryota > Fungi > Glomeromycota > Glomeromycetes > Archaeosporales > Geosiphonaceae > Geosiphon > Geosiphon pyriformis. The sequence goes on along the minus strand of JAAOMT010000134.1, from coordinate 979,308 downwards.
CTAATAGACCATTAAACACAATACAAAAAAAAGCAGAAATCATCTTTATATTACTAATTAAGTCATATTTTTCCATATTTATTCTGAATTTTGTTTTTAATAACCATAATTTATTTTAATGCTTCTTAGTCAAACATTAAGTAAAGTTGATTATTATTAATATAGCTTTTTTTTTGTTACCAAAAATTGAAATTACTTTATTTGTCCAATTTTTAAAAACAAAATTTTTACACAAAGCCACATAAATATTAACATCTAATATTTCAAAAAAAAAAGTATATAACATTAAAAATAATAATAAAAAACACCCAACTGTCAAATACTTTCACAAATTAATATGGCCTAATAAAATTTCAAAGTATGCTTTAGCTTTCTTTAAATAAGTAAAAATATGGTCAAATAGTTTAACATTATTATATATTAAGCACAAAACTTCAAGATAATTTCTGTTATAAAGTCTTTTTTTAACAGCAATAAGCAGTTTTCTGTGGACTGTTTTTATTAAATATGTACACAGAACAGCCAAAGTCTTGCTTATAAATTCAAAAAGCATATATAAGTCTGAATGCCAAACTTTAGCAATACTAGCCTAATCAATATCACTAATCATTGTCTTATTCATGACTTTAGTGTTTGGATCAGCCTCTTATTAAGCATAATAAATAGTCTAATAAATATTTTAAATAAAGTAATAGGCATTTCTTGATACTATTTGGTTATTAGTCACAATATACTTTTTATGAATTCTTGTAAAAAAAACAAAACCCAAACATGTTGTATTACATGTAAAAACATCAGCTCTGTTATTACCAGTATTTCTTAAATAATTTTTGATTTTTATTTATTTAACCAAAATATTTTTGGTTTTAACTAAATTAGTTATATAACATCTCTCCACTCAATATTTGTTTTAAAAATTTGGCAAATGCAGTTTAAATACTAAAACATATGTATTCAAAGTCATTTAATTGTTTGTATACATAACAACTAACAAAATAAAAATATATATTCCAATACCAAAGCAATTGTCTAAAGTTTTATCAATATAAAGAATAACAATTTATGTATTTTAACATCCACACCCATTCTAATATCACAAAAATAAGTTATTACTTTATCAGCAACTTCTACAGTATTCAATAACTTTAAAATCTATTTGTATAAACATTAAAAGCATCAGTTTATAGTCTATATAAGTATTCTTAAATATTTAAAAATTATCTGAATAAATAATATCCAAATACTTAAAAACAAAAGCAATTTTACCAATTTTAATTAGATGATTATTCATATAAATTAAAGCTTTCTCAAATTACAAAGATACTGAATCCTTAGAACTTAATTTTTTCCAATAACAAAAAGTCTTTTAACTTACAATTAAATTATGTTTATCTAATAATCTATTATCAAAAACAATATCAGAGCATTTCAAAAAAAAAACCACTCTATAATACAAAAAGTTATCCAAAATTTTAAACATAAAAAAGTGACCCATATTGCAAAATGCACTGGACAAATTGTTGGCTAAGAAAATCTTGTTATCCAACAAAATTTTAACAATACTTGCCAAAAAATTATTTACAAGACTAACTTTCAGTCTAATAAAGTATTGCAAAGGATTTATTAAAGCCTATTTCAGAACTTGCAAATTTAAAAAATGATGGTCAAACAATTGGCTAAAAATTTTAAACACATTAAAAAACCCAATTATAAAAGTAATTTTGTCTTTCACTTGTATTTGTTTAAATGTTTTTAGTTTATAAAAGAAAAAGTAATGCAAAGTTTTATTAAAAAAATCTCTTGGCAGATTAGCCTTAAACTTTAAATTTTTTTCAACATAATATTTTATTTTTAATATATACTCTTAGATACAAAACTAAACTGTATTTGATAGTTAATAATAAGTTGTAAGATCACTAAAACCAAATAAAAAAATTGTTTATTAAACAATGTCTTTTTAAAAACTAAGTTAAAAAAAAACTTAATATCTAAATATGTTTTGACAAAACTGGATTTAAACAAGCTCTTTGTTGACAAAAAGATATCCAAATATCTGTAAGATTTGCTTTATTTAACTATAAAAATTGGCCAATCACTAATGTACAAAAAAGCATTCATGATCTTTTAATTAATAAAGATTATTACAGTTTTGTCATTGTTAATAGAAATGTTATTAATCTTAAAGAATTTACTAACAATATTCAAAATATACTGTGTTGAAATCTAATCATTTTTTATCTAAATTATATTATTTATGAATGTATCTATTACAAAAAATAAAGATTTGTCTTTACTTACCTTTATTTTGCCTGTTTTTGCTATAAAATTTGTATTAATTCTGTATCTACATAAATGTTTTTGCTTTTTAACTTTGCATAGCAAAGGGTTATAAAAATTTTTTCACAAGAGTGGTGAGAAAACTTTACTCTAATTCAGTCTATTTAGCACTTTATACTTATTTAAAAGACCAAAATTAATTATTATATTGTTGATTTTATTTAAATATATATTCTCAAAAAACTTAATGAACCTATTATATATTTTTATTTATTTTAAATTAGCTTTTAAGTGCTATTATCTAATAAGATCATAGATTTTATATATGTCTTACAAAATCAGCCAAACTTTTCAACTCTTTTCCAAAATATTTTTTACTATTAATTTAACTACAAACACAAAAAATTAAGTTAAAATACCTTTTAAAACTAAGAAGTTATTATTACAAAAAACATTATGCCTAGTACAAATAAATAAGATGTGGTTTGACAGAATCTTAGATAATTTTTCTTAGCTGTTTCAATAAATACAATAGACTATGTGTTTGTTAAGATGCCTTCCCAATTATATGGTTTGGGAATTATAAAAATTCATGCTTTTTTTTAAGATGTTAAAATTTTACTAATCACCAGGTAAAATTAAATAAACTTAACAAGCAGTTTAATATTTTATTATTACAATGCTTTTAAAGTTTATTTAATATGTTTAATAAATTAGCTACTTTGTTATTAGACAAGCTATCAATTATTATAACTAGCTTATGTATATTAATTTTGCTTATAACCTTAAAAAAAGTATCTTTTTTTACATAATTCAATGATGTGTATTGTTTAGACTAAATAATAAGCAATACTGAAAACACTTTGTGTTCTCTTATTTAATCTACTATAATTTTATCAATTTTAAGTTTTATTTTTTCTGGTTCCAGAATTAATTTCTTTCCAATCACCAAATAATCCAAAACTACCTTATAAAAAGACTGATTTAGAACACTTCTAATTATGCTTTCTTTGTTAAAACTAAAGTTTTCTATTTACTTTTTAATTGTTTTTTTGATAATTGTATTCTTAACAACTTTTAATTTATAATACTTTAATATTTTATATTTTTTTCTGACCAATAACAATTATTTAATAGTATTTGCTGAATTTGTATTATTCCAAATTATAGATACAACTTTGAAAACTTTAATATTGTTATAAGTAATTATTTGAAATATTAAAAAAAATAACAAATCTATAACTTAGTACTTAATAACTGTTGATAATAGTAGTTTCTGAAAATTTTAGAGTCTGAAGATTTTGGTTGAGTTTTTTGTATAATAAACAAAAATTAAATTAATGGTTTTCTTTCATAAATTTTTTTCTTTAGCATGATAGCCAGTTTATTCTAATAGTTATGTTCTTCTAATAAACTATTTTTAAGTTTTCTATTTTTGTTTCTGGATTTTTTACCAGGCTATTCTTAATGTTAATTATTTAGTGCTTAATTTTTTTAATTAATTAGTAAACAACAAAGAAAACAAAATAAAAAAAATAAAATAAAATAAAAAAAATAAAATAAAAAATTAGTATTTTGTTAATAGCCATAATTAAAAATTATTGGTCCAGTATAATTAAGTATTGAATTCTATTAATATTGAGTATTGATAGTATAGAATTAATTAATATTTCTTAATTAAGTAATAGTAACATGAATTTCAAATATTAATTAATATTTTATTAATATGTGAGTTAATTTTACATTAAGTTGTAGAAAATTATTTTTTGAAAAGAGGGGTATTGGATAATTAATAAGTTTTACTAATTTTGTCTGTATTGATTCTGTTTTTTTTGTTTTTAATACTTTTACTATATATATATAATTTTTGTTATACAAGATCTCATATTTTTTTAAACAATGTGTCCTATTTTTTCTGACAATATGTTTATTGTTAAACAGTATGTTATAATTTACTAACAATATGCACTGTTACCAGACAAAATTAGAAATATTATTTAACATGAAATTATCTTATAATTTCTATCATTAATTAGCATATATTATCATTTTAAATGATCACTTATTACATTAGCAAAAATGTCCGAAATTATCATTTAATTAATAACCCAAATTGTACACAACACAAATGTAACCTAATTGCGATGATCAATCATGCAATACCCCGAACTATGTAACATTCAGAAGTTCGCCGAAATTTGTAGAAATTCGCTGAAATAATTGATAGTTCACCGAAATATCTAATAGTTCGCCAAAATAACTTGTAATTTGCCGAAATGTATCTTTAGTTCAGCAAAATTTTAGAAAATAGCAAAGTTCAAGATG
>JAAOMT010000134.1:890661-974591 GCA_016748015.1 Geosiphon pyriformis | reverse complement strand
TTGACTTTCACAGCAAAGTAACTATACATTTTAGTGAGCTTCCAGACAAGCAATTCCTGGGAAAGAGTTGACGTTTACTACAACGTAACTACATAAAGTAACTGGCAAGGAATTGGCCATTCCACTTATAAGCCCAGCAGTTCAAATTATAGGAGATAATTTGAAGATAAATTCAGTTACTGGAGGTTCAACCACATCCAGAAAACGTGAATTCACAGCAAATAAGTATCAACAACATTACAGAAAAGAGACCAAAAACCTCCGGTAACATTTGGTGCTCTCTCACAGAAACAACACAGCAAAAACAACTTCAAAGTGGCGACCACACCAGATACAACAACTCTAGAGTATTACCAATTAATTTACACCCACTGCAAGCAAAGATTCAACATTCCAGACGGAATTGAAATTGTCAAGAAATCAGTATACTAATACATTGAAAACCGCATCAACAATTATCTTTTTGGAAATTACAATATCTCAGAAGTTAGAAGCAACCTTTACAATAATTTAGCACACTATTCACAGTTGGGAACTAAAGACCTTAATAGTAAAACACTTGCCACTTACTTTCATGAACTTAATTATAACATTATTAAATACTGTGAAGAAACATATCCAGTGCAGTCTCAATACACTATTGATTTTGAATTGGAAACAGAAACAAGCAACAAAGGCAAAAACAAATTAAAGCAATATTCAAGAACCACCCCAAATACTCCAACACTACCGAAAACAACTGCTAAACATTTACAAACACCTGAACAAGGAACCAGTTCAAAACTTCCACTTACTATCACACCTTTTTTAGTCTCACTTGTACAAGCACAAACACCTAATTCACTCTTGAATTGATTTGCAAGACCAGAAGATTTTACATCACTCAGAAGTCCCACCAGACAACAAGAACCCCTTCAAACTAGTTCCAATCTCCTTGATTTTCTAGCTGAAAATCAAAGTGAACACTCTGAGACAGCAGCAAACGAAGAAAACAACTTTGAAATAACTGAAGAAGAATCAATAGACAGTGAAAATGAAGAAAACAAAATGACAACATACATTGCAAAAATCCCTGAATTCAATGGAGAAAATATTGAGACCAGTCCCCAAAAATGGCTCGACCAAGTTACTAAAGCTGGAGATGCAAATGGATGGAACACTGCCAGAATGTTAAGAACAATTCCCTACTTTCTCAAAGGCACAGCAGAAGAATGGTTTGAAAACCTTGCCGCCCCATTCAATGATTGAAATGCTTTCAAAGCAGTCTTCCTTGAACAGTTCATCGACAATAATACCTCTATCACTCTTTGCAATCGTTTTCGAAATATCAAACAAGAACTTTTCGAATCCGTTATGACTTATATTGGGAAATTCAACAAACTTCTCAGACGGATTCGCCAACTCGAAACAAACAATTATTATTCTGATGCTCAAATCTTGGATCAATTTATTGCTGGTCTAAAAGATAAACTAATTAAAAAGGTTCGCCCACACACGCCAGAAGATTTAAACTCTGCCATCCAGCATGTGAAAAGATATGAAATGGCCATGGAAGAGGCTAATCGTACAAAACTTGTAAATTTGGCAATTGGAGAAACCAGCTCAGCAGCTGAGAAAAAAATTGACCAACTCACAAAGAAGGTCGAAAACTATTTTACCAACCAACAACAACAACAACCTCAAAGATATCAACCACCCCAAAGACAAAATCAAAATAACTTTGCACCACTTTCAAATAACCAGCCCCAGAATTGCCATTACTGTGGAATCTCTGGCCACTGGAAAAGAGATTGCAGAAAGCTACAGCGAGACCAACAAAACAGGGGTAATCAATGTTACTCTCCACCACAGCAATCTTATTATCAACCATCACCACCAGCTTACTATCCACCAAGATCCCAATACCAAAATAACTATTATCAGCCTGCCCTACAACCAATCCAACAGCAATACCAACAACCACCCACACAACATTATCAAGTACCTACTCGAAGACTGATTACACAAAATCAATTCACACCACAAAACCAATACCAAGTAAACAACAATAGAATCAGTCCAAACAACCAATTGGTTCTCCAAAATTCCACTCAACCAAGACCCAACCACTACCACACTCAACCCAGTTATTTAACAATGCCAGAAGAACAGAATTTTCACCATACTGCACTTTCGGAAGGTAGAGCTGCAGCACAACAACAACAAAACCCTTCTCATAATCACACTACTATTTCACCAGCCCAAATTGCTAAAAACGCCAATTTTTCTGATATCTTTCCTTTTGAATTTGAAGCAAATGAATCACCATTCTTGCTTAGCAATGCAGCGGCTAATAAGCAAAAAGTCATCACTACAATGTACACAGAAGCTGAAGTAAAAGGAAAGCCAATTCGCTTGATCCTAGACAGTGGATCTGCTGGAAGCATTATTACCTACCAGTTAATGCAACAGTTGAAAAGAAATATCGACCGACTGGCTCAAACAGTAATTGTTACTGCTGATGGCATGAAAAAGACACCAGTAGGAGAAATTGACAATTTTCCATTCACTTTTGATGGAATCACCATTCCAGTCAAAGTTCTTGTAATGGATGCACCCCAGTACCAAGCTCTTGTCGGAAATGATTGGCTTCAAAAAGCCAATGCTAATCTGAACTGTGAAACACAAGAGTTAACAATCTCCTACCAAGGACAACACGCCCGGGTACCTGCCATTTGTGGTACATTCAACAAACACTCTGAAAAAGCCCCGGCTTTTGAATTTGAACCAGAAGAAGAAAAACCAATAATCGAAACATTCATGGCTCTTGGATCAACGTCCAACTGGGCTGATGAAACAAAACAAGAACATTTTACCATACACATTAAACCTGAAACCTCTGGATGGAATATACTTTACTCAAAATCTGAACCAAGAAAACAACGCCCCTATATTCCCCTTAAATGTAAGGACTGCCACAAGAAACTATCATCAATGGGAGCCTGCATTTCACCTGAAGAAGAATATGAGAATCACACTTGTTATTACTGCAAGGCTTGCCACAGAGAGTAATGGGGCCATCTAATAAAAAGAAGCAGAAAATGGGACAACACTGCTTGTTTGACTTGTGAAGATATGCTACCAGAAGAATGCAATTGAATTAATGTAGCAATGAGAAAAGGCGTCTGCGATCAGACCTGCCAATATGCCTTATCAATTTCAGAAAAAGTAAAAAGAGGAACACCCTTTAATGCAGCATACAACAGTGCTTTCAACAAACTTTATCACTACCCTCATGATGCCGAGATGATTTTCGACTTAGCAATGGCATTAATTAATGAAGCTACCAAAGAAGATGTTCATCAAATGAAGGAAGCAGAATACATTGAATACACTATGGAATTAGCTGGATTCGATTACGAAGATGAAGTAAAAGTCTATCACCAAATTGCAAGTCACACCTACTCGACCCAAGAAGCTCAAATTCAATGATTAGAGCAAATGAACATTAGGCTATGTGAAGAATGCATTATGCCTTGCAATGAACAATGGTGTTCCGAATGCTATGCTCTTAGTATCCCCTTGCCCAGCGAAAATGATGAGAATGAAATTGAATTTGGAGAACCTGAAGAAACAGAAGAAATTGAAACAACACCCATCTACCTTATCAAAAATTAGCCTGCCTTACAACTTAAATATTTCAACAACAATGGACAAGGAATAAAACCTGAAAAAGCACACGAAATTGATGCTGGATATGACCTAAGATATCCAGGCAAAGATACTCTTGTTCTCAAACCCAAATCTCTCACAAAAATCAACCTCAAAATTGCACTCGAAATCCCACCAGGAGCAATGGTTCAAATCGTCTCTCAGTCCTCTCTGGCAAGCAAAGGAATCAATGTCAGAGGAGGAATAATCGATGCTAGATATACTGGAGACATAACAGTAATGCTTTAAAATGAAACTGACAAACCATTCAAGATTGAACATGCTGAAAAAATTGCCCAAGCTATTTACCTACCCTTAATCAACATTTCGGGTTTGCAACTAGTCAATCAAAGAGAACAATTAGGAAAAAGCGATAGAGAAACCCAAGGTTTTGGTTCAACTGGACAATTCACAGTTCCAGTTAATATAGCTCTTAACACACAGAACGAATCCCACCAGATTCTCAGACTTCCACAACCGATTACCATCTCACCCTTTGGAGAACATCCAGAAATTTACACTTGCACAAAGCCAACAACCACACAACAAATTTTTGAGTTCAATGAACAAGTCTGCTTGAAACATAATATTTTGATCCCAAACATTTATATTCCAGAAGGAACAAAGAAAGTCCGAGTTACTTTTTACAACCCCAATAATTACCCCATAATTTTATTAAATAATTTAGAAATTGGAGTTATTCACAATAATATATTTCAACAAAAATTACCCCAAACAGTCTCCGATTTCTCTGAAATTATTGGACATTCACTACTGAAAATCAACCCAAATCCTAGCTCTGAAAACTACCATGTTGTCATGAAAAAACTATCTCGAATCAACATGGGACAACTTGAACTACAACAACAGACCCAGCTCAAAGAACTAATTGCAGAATTTGCTGATATCTTCGCCAAAAACAACAATGACTTAGGAAGAACTGATTTGGTTCAACACCAAATCTATACAAGAGATGCCAAACCCAGGTGACAACAAGCCTACCGAGTTGCTCCAGAAAGTCACCAATTTATTCGAGAAGAAGTACAATGGATGCTTAACAATAGGCTTATTCAACCATCAATGAGCCCATGGGCCTCACCTGTGGTTCTAGTTAAAAAAAAAATGGAAAGATATGCTTTTGTGTTGATTACTGACAACTCAACAGTGTCACCATTGGGGATGCCTACCCTCTTCTCCAAATTGATGACATGTTGGATGCCCTTGAAAAGTCCAAATACTTTTCAATATTAAATTTAGAGAGTGAATACTGGCAAGTTGCTATGGATCTCAAAGACTGCCCCAAAACAGCATTCACCACTCAAAAAGAAAATTACGAGTTCAATGTAATGCCTTTCGGATTATGCAATGCACCAGCAACATTCCAAAGACTCATGGATGTTGTTTACAAAGGCCTCCTTTGGAAATCAGTAGTAGTTTATCTTGATGACACTGATGTTTATTCACCATCTTTTGAGCTACATTTAATTCACCTGTGAGAAGTTTTTCAACGATTACGGAAAGCAGGATTGAAACTGAACATTGAAAAATGCTACTTTGGAAAGACAAGTTTAGCTTTTCTTGGTCACATTGTTAGCAAAGATGGAATTAAACCAGACCCTGGAAAAATCAGTACTGTCAAAAACTTCAAGACTCCACGAAATACCACAGAATTAAGAGGATTTATTGGATTAGCATCCTATTACCAAAAATTCATCAAAGAATTCTCAGAAATTGCAAAAACCCTCAACCAGCTCACTACGAAAAATGTCGAATACAAATGGACAAAAGAACACCAAAATGCCTTTGAGATACTCAAGGAAAAACTCACAACAGCCCCAATCCTCATCTACTCAGACTTCAGCAACCGATTCTGGTTAGCAACTGACGCTTCTTATACTGCCTTTGGTGCTATCCTATCACAGTTAGATGACAATGGAAATGAGCGAGTAATTGCTTATACTAGTAGAACATTAAAGCCAGCTGAAAAGAACTACCCCACAACAGAATTAGAAACTGTAGCAGTAATCTGGGCCCTACATCACTTCAACCTTTACCTCAGACCCAAAGAATTTGATATTATCACTGATAATATTGGACTTAAATGGCTTCAAAACAAAAACACCCAGCTGAACGCAAAACAAACCTGATGGACAGGATTTTTAGCTAATTACCAATACATCGTACACCACAAACCAGGAAAACTTCACACCAACGTTGATTGTCTCTCAAGGATGAGGCAAGATTAGAAACAAAACCAACACCCATTTGAATTAACAGCATCAAAACAACAAACAATGAACCCCAAAAACTACAATAATCTCAAACAATATTTGGAGACATTAACAATCCCAACAGATTGGTCCCCAGACAAAAAACATTAGTTACAATAACAAGCCAAACAATATTTTCTACACAACAATATTATCTATCATCAAAATTTCAAAAACCCAACCAAACCACTCAGATTAATACAAGAACAGGAAAAAGAGACCATTTTATACAATATGCACTCAGATCTTTCATCAGCACACTTCGGAAAAGATAGCACCACCCAAAGAACAATAGAATACTACTTTTGGCCTCAAATGAGAAAAGACATTCACAAATATGTTGAATCTTGTGATATTTGTCAAAGAAGAGAAGGAACTCACCCTACAGAACCTTTAAATCCAATCAAAGTTGGACAGCCTTTTGACAGAGTTGGTATCGATTTAGTCGGACCACTATCTATTACCACTCAAGGAAACTGTTATATTGCAGTAGCTGTAGACTATTTTACTAAATGGCCTGAAGCCAGAGCCATTCAACGAGCAGATGCAAAATCAGTAGCAAATTTTATCTACGAAGACATTATTTGTAGACATGGATATCCAATTGAACTTTTATCCGATCAGGGAACACACTTTGTGAACAACCTGATACAAGAAATTTGTGAACGATTCAATGTCAAAAGACCTCTGTCTTTGCCCTACCATCCACAAACAAATGGACTTGTGGAACGGTTTAACAGAACATTGTGTGAGTCATTAGCCAAAGTCTCAACTAATTTTGAGCAAGAATGGGATCTCTTTATCCCATCAGTGTTACTAGCATATAGGACATTAAAACAAGATACCACAAAACACACACCATTTGATTTAACTTATGGAAGGACGGCAACGTTACCAATTAGTTTCACAGTGGAAACATACCCAGCACAACTGATCAATAAAAACAATTTCCAAAAAATGCTTCAGCAAAGAGCCTACACTCTGCTTAGCACATTGGAAAGAAAACAATGAATAACAGTCACCCATATTGAACACTCCCAAGCTCAACAAAAAGAATAGCATGATGACAAATTGCCTTCAGTTACCAATAAATTCAAAATTGGAAACAAAGTTCTCTTACACAGAACTAAAGCTAAAAAACAATGGAGTGGAAAATTTGAAAATAAATAGGATGGACCATTCTTTATCCATGAAGTCCTAGGCAATGGATCATACAAGCTAAGACTTGATAACAAAATCCTAGCAAAAGTTGCACATGGAGATCGTTTGAAACACTATCATTTCAGAAACAATCCTGAACCATTAATTTCACAAATCAGTACACATTCCCCTTTGGTCAGTCCCGAAGACATTCTCCAAAACTTAGAACCAATAGTTGTCATTGAACAACCTTTTAACCTGAACACTTAATTTAATTTTACTAGTTATTTTCTTATAATTTAGAAACAATCTCACAAAAACAAAACAAAAAATAACATAAAAACCCATACACCAAAAAATAATTTTCTTTTATTTCAAATTGCTTATAATGACTATTCCTTAAAACATTCAACAATTATCCCAAAAACTAATGTTAGCTTTAAAAACAAATACCCAAATTATCCATTACTGTTACTGGAAACTACATTAATTATACCCAAACAGAAGTAGTTACAAATTTAGCCCCAAATTCACAAAAATATCACCTGTATAAAAAGAACACAAGAAGTTATACTAGAATTCACCTACCAGAACTTTTAAAGCTTGTTTTAAGAGAAAACCTAATGCCCATTCTGATTAGTATTCCACCAAATGCTACAATTCAACAAAAACTTCAACTGTGTCTCAATGAGGAAAACACTGAATATCCTCCAATCTATAGATATTTTCACATAGGAAAAACACTCTACGAATGGAAACTGGAACTTACAACAGCAAACCTCACAAAAGAGGCTATTCAAAAACAACTCCACAACAAATTCAAAACAACAACTGGATTAACAAACAGTTGCTACAGGCTTAGAGCTGCCCTTAGACTTTATGACCTATTTCACACCTGTGAAAACATACTACAAAACCCAATTTTTTAATCTTTGAAGATTCAATACATTGGAAAGCTCACAGAACTGAAATTTCAACAATTTTCAAACCAAATTTCTTCAATAATTTTGGATTATTATCTGGAAATAACAGACAGTACTTGGACTTCGACGGAGCTCAGTCTTGAGGAGGAGGTTATGTTATCAGACAAAATTAGAAATATTATTTAGCATGAAATTATCTTATAATTCCTATCATTAATTAGCATATATTATCATTTCAAATGATCACTTATTACATTAGCAAAAATGTCTGAAATTATCATTTAATTAATAACCCAAATTGTACACAACACAAATGTAACCTAATTGCGATGATCAATCATGCAATACCCCAAACTATGTAACATTCAGAAGTTCGCTGAAATTTGTAGAAATTCGCCGAAATAATTGATAGTTCACCGAAATATCTAATAGTTCACTGAAATAACTTGTAATTTGCTGAAATGTATCTTTAGTTCAGCAAAATTTTAGAAAATAGCAAAGTTCAAGTTCATAGAATAGTGTTATGACAAGTTGTATAAAAGAAAAGCTTCTCTCTTCAAAAAAATGTATCTTACTTTAGATTTATCTTTTACAAACCATTTTTATACACACAAAAAGAAATAAATATCAAATAATTCGAAAAACCAAATTCTCTAAATTATTGTACTTGGAAAATCCCCAAAACTCAACTAACATTTCGAAATTGATTAGCTACCAATTTCAGTAAACTGTTAGTGACTCCAGGTCTGAATAGAAAACGTTTCCCTTGATAAGATCCTATTTTTTTTACATTTCTTTTATTTTTCTTTTATTTTCTTATTACAATCATTAGGGTAGCCAACAGACAAGATTCCTGTAGAAGAGTTGACTTTCACAGCAAAGTAACTATACATTTTAGTGAGCTTCCAGACGAGCAATTCCTGGGAAAGAGTTGACGTTTACTACAATGTAACTACATAAAATAACTGACAAGGAATTGGCTATTCTACTTATAAGCCCAGCAGTTCAAATTATAGAAGATAATTTGAAGATAAATTCAGTTACTGAAGGTTCAACCACATCCAGAAAACGTGAATTCACAGCAAATAAGTATCAATAACATTACAGAAAAGAGACCAAAAACCTCCGGTAACAGCACATTGCTAAACAATGTGTTATAATTTTCTGAAAATGTGCTTATTTGCTAAGTACTATTCTCTTATTGGTTTATTTTTTATTTGTTTTTCTTACTTTTTTTTCTTGTACTTTTTTTATAAGTAATAATAAGTAATAATATTATTAATTGTTAATTATTTTATAAGAAAAAAGTCAAATTCAGACTTGTTGTCTGCATTTAATTTTTTTATAATTCTAGCAATCAATAATTTCAATTCAAGAAATTTTAATAATTGTTTATTTTTTAGACATTTAAACTTACTGTGCCAAAGTTTAAAAAAAGTAGCATTTGCTAAATCTATTATTACTTCTTTTAAACTTTTTCACATATTATCTAACTTATTAAAAGCTTTTACATTTGCAAACTTATTTACTACTAATAATAATTTAGCTGAAACACATTCCTTAAAACAAGTTTATTTGACACTATCTACATTTTTAACATTAAACTTTCAACAATTTTTGTTTGCTTGCTTATAAATATGTATTCAAAAAATCTTTTAAGCCAACTAAAACCACTATTGCTTTATAATTTGTAACAAAAAATTCAGAAATACTACTAATTTTATATATTATAATTGTCAATAACAAATTTTTACTAACAAAAATATAATTAATAACTTTTTTGGCTTGTTTAAAATTGTTCTAAATAAAAATTTTTACCAAAAAGTATTCTTTAAGTAAATTAATCAGACTTATTTCCGAGTATTTCCTAAAGTTTGTATTTTTTTTAGAATTATTTTTATTGAAATTACTGTTCAGAACCACAAAAAAATTAGAATTGACAGCTTTAAAAATAATAAAGTTGATATTAAAAGCTTAATCAAATTGTGTATTAGTAGACATATTAGCATATAAACTCAAAATAATAACCAAAAACTTGTCTTTAAACAAAAAACATATTGAAATTAAACAATTCAAAATATTATTTATCTTTGAAATATGCTAAGCCAAAGAATTGTTCATAATTACAGTTATACTAATACCATAAAAAACTTATATTCAAACCAGAAGTAAAAATCTTAACTTTATTAAACTTATTTATAATCTATAATTTAATATTAAATTTCAATTTTATTTTCATGATAATCAAAACTATATTTTCCAATTCTATATGTCAATAAACAATGTCTTTTTGCTTGGCAGAAACATTAATACCTTAAATATTATATATAGCAAATTTTCAAACCAAATTATTCATTAAAACAAAAAAAACATCAGAAAATCTAAGTCAGTATACAACTAATCTAATTTTACCAAAACTGAATTAACAGAAACTTTAAGTATCACTATTTTAGATTTTAACTTATATATCTTAATGATTAAAACTTTTAACATACTCAAATTCAAATCTAAAACCATATTATTTATAATTATAAAAGAAAGAATAGATAACACAAGTGTGTTATCCAAAATCATATCCACATCTAATTTTAAATTTGAAGGAACAAACACCACAAAAAATAGAAATTAAAATTAAAAAATAAGTATTAGGAGTATTAGATTTATTATGCTTAATTTACAGATAATATCTGATACTTAATTAGTTAAAAACTCCAAAAAGCATTCCAAAAAAGTTAAGCAAGCACCAATAAACAAATTATTTTAGATAATTACAAAACTTTCTTTTATATATTGTTACTTATAGAAAAGAGTACAAAAAAGAAACAGAGAAAACAAATAATAAAAATAAGCCAATAGAAGAATAATACTTAATAAGTAACTATATTGTCAAAAAATTAAAGCATATTATTTAGCAATAAGTATATTGTTAAAAAAATCATAACATATTGGTTAAAAATATGTGAAATTTTGTATAACAAGAATTATATATATATAATAAGAGTATTAAAAGCAAAAAAAAACAGATTAATTCAGAACAACAATATTTCTTCCTTTAAAAAATAGTTTTTATAACTTAAAATAGAATTATACTAATATTAATAAAATTATTTATTATCATCTAATCTATATTATCATCATTTAATTAAGAAATAATAATCAATTTTACACTATTAACATAAAGTATTGATAGAATTTAATACTTAACTATATTGAACCAATAGTTCTTAATTATAGTTATTAATGAAATACTATTTTTTTATTTTTTTTCTTATTTTCTGTTATTTGTTTGTTATTTTTTTTTGTTTTGTTTTGTTTTCATTGTTGTTTACTAATTGATTAAAAAAATTAAGCATTAAATTATTAATGTTAAAAATAGTTTGGTAAAAGACCCAAGAACAAGAGTAAAGAAATTTTAAAATAGCTTACTAAAAAAACATAACTGTTAGAATAAACTGGCATTATGCTAAAGAAAAAAATTCACAAAAAAAACCATTAATTGAATCTCTTTCTATTATACAAAAAACTCAATAAAAATCTTCAAAAGTTATTAACATTAATAGCTATTGAGTACCAAGTTACAGGTTTGTTATTTATTTTAATACTCTAAATAATTATCTATAATAATATAATATGTCAGAAATAAAAGATCCAAAGCCAGAACCAGAACAAATATTATAAAATAAGACAGTCAATAAAACCATCTGTGCCCAAAATCTGTCACCAAAGACAGCAGAATAGAAAATATAAACATTTTTTTTAATGTACAACTTAGCCAGCTGAAAATAATTCTTTTCTAAAACAATTTTTTTATATGTTTTCTTAAAAAACAAGACACAAATATCTAATGCATTATACTTCAAAGCTAAATGTCTGAAATATTCACATCTCTTACAACAAACCAGATCTATTTTAGTTCAAAAAAGTTTGATGTTATCTAAAATAGGCTTTATATTAAAAGCTAATTTTAATTTTTCTTTTGATTCAAAGCCAATGTTATTCATAAAAAGAAAACAAATATAGAAAAATAGTAGGCCAATAAGAAAGTAGTAATTAGCATGTAAGCACATTGCTCAGCAATATGGAGCAATGTCAAGAAAATATAACATATTGCTTAGCAATGTAAGTATTGCTTGAGAAATTATAGCACATCACTCGAGAATGTGAGCAATTTCATAGAACCCAAATTATGTATATATAATGATAGCATTAGAAGTAAAAAAGACAGACCTCCCAGTTTAAATTTAATCTAAGCAACCTTTCCATTCACAAATATCAATAAATAATTATTTGTTATCTTAATCCACTTTCCACTATTAACACTTTATGTTGATAGCAATTGATACTTAACTATACTAGAACAATAGCTTTTGATCACAGCTATTGACAGAATACTAACTTGTAATTGTATTGGCTCATTTCTTCATTTTTTTTATTTTTTTTATTTTTTTTTCTTTGATTTTATTGTTGTGTACTAAATTAATTAAGAGAATTAAAGCGCTGAGTTATTGATGTCACAAATAGCCTGGTAAAAGACACAGGAATAAGAGTAGAATTATATATATTAATGGACAGCTTATCAGAAGAGCACGACTACTAGATTAAATTGGCCACTATGCTGAAGACAGAAATTGGGAAAACAACTTGAGGAAAACAACTTAAATCAACCATAGTAAATTTCTGTCTATTATACAAAAAACTCTACAACAAACCTTTAGATTTACCAAACCTTCAGATATCAACACCAGAATACCAAACCAGCACCAAGTTATGGATTTTTTATTTGACTTGAGATCCCAAATAATTATCTGTAACATTTGATGCTTCTTGTGAGGTATAATTCTACAGAGAACCAGCACCAACAGCAATCATCCAAAAGTGGCAGAATCAGAAATCATAGGGACAAACCATTTAGAATTTGCCAAATTCTTGTTTCAACAGTACAGCCAACAATTAGGATTAAACAATAATTATTTCCCAGTGGAATCAGTCTTTAATTTCTATGTCAATGATAAAATCACAGACTGCTTAGAAGGAACAATTAACATTGAATCTGCAAGAGAAAACTTCTATACAGAATTATTTCAACATACCAGTTTATCAAGAAACTACAGTTTTACAATCATTAGGGAAATCAATCAAACCATTGAAAGGTATATGCAACAATAATTCCCTATTACCTACTGTTACCAGGCGAAATTAGAGATATTATTTAGCATGAAACTATCTTATAATTCCTATCATTAATTAGCATATATTATTGGTTCAAATTATTACTTATTACATTAGCAAAAAAATGTCCAAAATTATCATTTAATTAATAACCCAAATTGTACACAACACAAATGTAACCTAATTGCGATGATCAATCATGCAATATCCTGAACTATGTAACATTCAAAAGTTCACTGAAATTTATAGAAATTTGCCGAAATAATTGATAGTTTACTGAAATATCTAATAGTTTACAGAAATAACTTGTAGTTTGCCGAAATGTATCTTTAGTTCAGCAAAATTGTAGAAAATAGCAAAGTTTAAGTTCATAAAATAGTGTTATGACAAGTTGTATAAAAGAAGAGCTTCTCTTTTCGAGAAAATGTATCTTACTTTAGATTTATCACTTAGAACCATTCCTACACACACAAAAAAAAATAAATATCAAATAATTTGAAAAACCAAATTCTTTAATTATTGTACTTAGAAAATCCCCAAAATCCAACTAACATTTTGAAATTGATTAGCTACCAATTTCAATAATTTGTTAGTGACTCCAGACCTAGATTGAAAACGTTTCCCTTGACAGAATTCTATTTCTTTTACATCTTTTCATTTTCTTTTTTATTTTCTTATTATAATTATTAGGGTAGCCTACAGACAAGATTTCTGAAGAAGATTTGACTTTCACAGCAAAGTAACTATACATTTTAGTGAGCTTCCAGACAAGCAATTCCTGGGAAAGAGTTGACATTTACTACAACATAACTACATAAAATAACTGGCACAGAATTGGCCATTCCACTTATAAGCCCAGCAATTCAAATTATAGGAGATAATTTGAAGATAAATTCAGTTATTGGAGGTTCAACCACATCCAGAAAACGTGAATTCACAGCAAACAAGCATTGACAACATTTAAGAAAAGAGACCAAAAACCTCTGGTAATATTTGGTGCTCTCCCACAAAAACAACACAGCAAAAACAACTTCAAAGTGATGACCACACCAGACACAACAACTCTAAAGTATTACCAGTCAATTTACACCCACTGCAAGCAAAAATTCAACATTCCAGATGGAATTGAAGTTGTCAAGAAATCAGTATACCAATACATTGAAAACCGCATCAACAATTATCTTTTTGGAAATTACAATATCTCAGAAGTTAGAAGCAACTTTTACAATAATTTAGCACACTATTCACAGTTGGGAACTGAAGACCTTAACAGTAAAACACTTGCCACTTACTTTCACGAACTTAATTTTAACATTATCAAATACTGTGAAGAAACATATCCAGTGCAGTCTCAATACACTATTGATTTTGAATTGGAAACAGAAACAAACAACAAAGGCAAAAACAAATTGAAGCAATACTCAAGAACCACCCCAAATACTCCAATACTACCAAAAACAACTGCCAACCATTTACAAACACCTGAACAAGGAACCAGTTCAAAACTTCCACTTACTATCACACCTTTTCCAGCTTTACTTGCATAAGCACAAACACCTAATTCACCCTTGAATCAATTTGCAAGACCAGAAGATTTTACAGCACTCAGAAGTTCCATCAGACAACAAGAACTCCTTTAAACTAGTTCTAATCTCCTTGATTTTCTAGCTGAAAATTAAAGTAAACACTCTGAGACAACAGCAAATGAAGAAAACAACTCTGAAATAACTGAAGAAGAATCAATAGACAGTGAAAAGGAAGAAGACAAAATGACAACATACATCACAAAAATCCCTGAATTCAATGGAGAAGATATTGAAACCAGTTCCCAAGAATGGCTCGACCAAGTTACTAAAGCTGGAGATGCAAATGGATGGAATGCTGAAAGAATGTTAAAAACAATTCCCTACTTTCTCAAAAGAACAGCAGGAGAATGGTTTGAAAACTTGGCCACTCCATTCAATGATTGGAATGCTTTCAAAGCAGCCTTTCTTGAACAGTTCACTAACAATAATATCTCTATCACCCTTCATAATTGTTTTCGAAATATCAAACAAGAACTCTCCGAATCTGTTATAACTTATATTGAAAAATTCAACAAACTTCTTAGACAAATTCGCCAACTCAAAACAAACGATTATTATTCTGATGCTCAAATCTTGGATCAATTTATCACTGGTCTAAAAGATAAACTAATTAAAAAAGTTTGCTCACATGTGCCAGAAGATTTAAACTCTGCCATACAGTATGCAAAAAGATACGAAATGGCCATAGAAGAGGCCAATCGCACAAAACTTGTAAATTTGGCAATTGGAGAAACCAGCTCAGCAGCTGAAGAAAAAATTGACCAATTCACAAAGAAGGTTGAAAACTATTTCACCAATCAACAACAACAGCAACCCCAAAGATATCAACCACCCCAAAGACGAAATCAAAATAACTTTGCACCACTTTCCAATAACCAGCCTCAGAGTTGCCATTACTGTAGAATCTCTGGCCACTGGAAAAGAGATTGCAAAAAGCTACAATGAGACCAACAAAATAGGAGTAATCAACGTTACCCTCAACCACAGCAATTTTATTATCAACCGCCACCACCAGCTTACTATCCACCAAAACCCCAATACCAAAATAACTATTATCAGTCCACCTCACAGCCAATCCCACAGCAATATCAACAACTGCTCACACAACATTATCAAGTACCTGCTCGAAGACTGCTTACACAAAATCAATTCACACCACAAAACTAATACCAAGTAAACAACAATAGAATCAGTTTGAACAACCAATTGGTTCCCTAAAATACCACTCAACCAAGATCCAACCACTACCACACTCAACCCAGTTATTTAACAATGCTGGAAGAACAGAATTTTCACCATACTGCACTCTTGGAAGGTAGAGCTGCAGCACAACAACAACAAAATCCTTCCTATACTCCCACCACAATTCCACCAGCCAGAATTGCTAAAAACACTAACCTTTCAGATATATTCCCTTTTGAGTTCGAAGCAAATGAGTCACCATTTCTGCTTAGCAATGCAGCTGCCAATGAACAAAAAGCAATCACAGCCATGTATACTAAAGCCGAAGTCGAAGGAAAGACAATTTGCTTGATCCTAGACAGTGGATCCACCAGAAGCATTATTACCTACCAGTTAATGCAACAGTTGAAAAGAAATGTTGACCGACCAGCTCAAACAGTAATTGTCACTGCCGATGGCATGAAAAAGACCTCAGTAGGAGAAATTAACAATTTTCCATTCACTCTTGATGGAATCACCATTCCAGTCAAAGTTCTTGTAATGGATGCACCCCAGTACCAAGCTTTTGTCAGAAATGATTGGCTTCAAAAAGCCAATGCTAATCTGAATTGAGAAACACAAGAGTTAACAATCTTCTATCAAGAACAATATGCCTGGGTACCTGCCACTTGTGGTACATTTAACAAACGCTTTGAAAAAGCCCCAGCTTTTGAATTCGAACCAGAAGAGGAAAAACCTCTCATTGAAACATTCATGGCTCTTGGATCAACATCCAACTAGGCCAATGAAACAGAACAAGAACATTTTACTCCACAATCTGAACCCAAAACCTCTGGATGGAATATCTCTTACTCAAAACCTGAACCAAGGAAACAACACCCCTATATTCACCTTAAATGTAAGGACTGCCACAAGAAACTATCATCAATGGGAGCCTGCATTTCACCTAAAGAAGAATATGAAAATCATACTTGTTATTACTGCAAGACTTGCCACAGAGAATGATGGGACCATCTAATAAAAAGGAGTGAAAAATAGGACAACACCTCTTGTTTGACTTGTGGAGATATGCTACCAAAAGAATGCAATTGGATTGATGTAGTCATGAGAGGAGGAGTCTGCGATCAGACCTGCCAATATGCTTTATTAATTTCAGAAAAAGTAAAAAGAGGAACACTCTTTAATGCAGTATACAATAGTGCTCTCAACAAACTTTATCACTACCCCCATAATGCCAAAATAATTTTTGACCTAGCAATGGCATTAATTAATGGAGCTACCAAAAAAGATGTTCATCAAATGAAGGAAGCAGAATACATTGAATACACCATGGAATTAGCTGAATTTGATTATGAAGACAAAGTAGAAGTCTACCACCAAATTGCAAGTCACACCTATCCAATCCAAGAAGCTCAAATTCAATGATTAGAGCAAATGAACATTAGGCTATGTGAAGAATGCATTATGCTTTGTGATGAACAGTGGTGTCCTGAATGCTACGCTCTTAGCATTCCCTTGTCCAGCAAAAATGATGAATACAAAATTGAATTTAGAAAACTTGAAGTGACAGAAGAAATTGAGACAACACCCACCTATTTCATCAAAAATCAGCCTGCTTTACAACTCAAATATTTCAACAACAATGGACAAGGAATAAAACCAAAAAAAGCCCACAAGATTGATGCTGGATATGATCTAAGATATCCAGGAAAAGATACTCTTACTCTCAAACCCAAATTTCTTACAAAAATCAACCTTAAAATTGCCCTCGAAATCCCACCAGGAGCAATGGTTCAAATTGCTTTCTAATCATCCTTGGCAAGCAAAGGAATCAATGTTAGAGGAGGAATCATCAATGCTGAATACACAGGAGACATCACAGTCATGTTACAAAATGAAACTGATAAACCTTTCAAAATTGGATATGCTGAAAAAATTGCTTAAGCTATCTATTTACCCTTAATCAACATTTCGGGTTTACAATTAGTTAATCAAAGAAAACAGTTGGGAAAAAGTGAAAGAGAAACACAAGGTTTTGGTTCAACTGAACGTTTCACAGTTCCAGTAAACATAGCTCTTAATGAACAGAAAAAATCTCACCAGATTTTACAACTTCCACAACCAATTACCATTTCACCCTTTGGAGAATACCCTGAAATTTACATTTGTGAAAAGCCAACAACCACACAACAAATTTTTGAATCAAATAAACAAATCTGCTTGAAACATAATATCTTGATCCCAAACATTTATATTCCAGAAGGAACAAAGAAAGTCCAAATTACTTTTTACAATCCCAACAATTATCCCATAGTTTTATTAAATAACTTAGAAATTGGAATCATTCACAGTAACATCTTTCAACAAGAATTACCCCAAACAGTCCCCAATTTTTCTGAAATTATTGGACATTCACTACCAAAAATCAACCCAAACTCCAGCTCCAAAAACTACCATATTGTTATGGAAAAACTATCTCAAATCAACATGGGACAACTTGAACTACAACAACAAAACCAGCTCAAGAAACTAATTGCAGATTTTGCTGATATCTTTGCTGAAAACAACAATGACTTAGGAAGAACCGATTTGATGCAACACCAAATCTATACAGGAGATGCCAAACCAAGGTGACAACAAGCCTACCGAGTTGCTCCAGAAAGCCACCAATTTATCCAAGAAGAAGTACAACAGATGTTTAACAATGGGCTTATCCAACCATTAATGAGTCTATGGGCCTCACCAGTAGTCCTAGTTAAAAAGAAGAATAGAAAGATATGATTTTGTGTTGAATATTGACAACTCAACAGTATCACCATTGGAGATGCTTACCCTCTTCCACAAATTGATGACATGTTAGATGCCCTTGGAAAATCTAAATACTATTCAACATTAGACCTAGAAAGCGGATACTGGCAAGTTGCCATGAATCCCAAGGACCACCCCAAAACAGCATTCACAACACAAGAAGGAAACTACGAATTCAATGTAATGCTCTTTGGATTATACAATGCGCCAGCAACATTCCAAAGACTCATGGATGTTGTATATGCTGGACTCCTTTGGAAATCAGTAGTTGTCTATCTTGATGACACTGATGTTTATTCCCCATCTTTCGAACTTCATTTATTTCACCTGTAAGAAGTTTTTCAATGATTACATAAAGCAGGATTAAAACTAAACATTAAGAAATGCCATTTTGGAAAAACAAGTTTGGCCTTTTTTGGTCACATAGTTAGTGAAGAAGGAGTCAAACCAGATCCAGAAAAAATCAGTGCTGTTAAGAACTTCAAAGTTCCACAAAATACTACAGAACTAAGAGAATTCATAGGATTAGCATCCTACTATCGGAAGTTTATCAAAGGATTCTCGGAAATTGCAAAACCCCTCAACCAGCTCACCACCAAAAATGTTGAATACAAATGGACTACCGAACACCAAAAAGCTTTTGAAATTCTCAAGGAAAAACTGACAACAGCTCCAATTCTCGCCTACCCAGATTTCAGCAACCAATTTCGACTAGCTACAGATGCTTCACATACTGCCTTTGGTGCCATCTTATTACAACTAGATGACAACGGAAATAAGCGAGTAATTGCTTATGCTAGCAGAACATTAAAACCAGCTGAGAAAAACTACCCTGCCATAGAACTAGAAACAGCAGCCGTAATTTGGGCCCTATATCACTTCAACCTTTATCTCAGGCCTAAAGAATTTGATATTATCACTGATAATATTGGACTCAAATGGCTTCAAAACAAAAATACTCAGCTGAATGCAAAACAAACCCGATGGACAGGATTTCTAGCAAACTATTGATACATAGTACATCACAAACCAGGAAAACTCCACACCAATGTTGACTGTCTTTCCAGAATGAGACAAGATTAGAAAACAAAAACCAACACTCAACTTAACTAACCAAAAGAGCCAACAAACAATGAATTCAGAAAACTACAACAATTTTAAACAATATTTGGAAACATTAACAATCCCAACAGATTAGTCTCCAGATGAAAAACATTGACTACAACAACAAGCCAAACAATATTTTCTATACAACAACATTATTTATCATTGAAATTTCAAAAACCCAGACAAACCACTTAGATTAATACAAGAACAAGAAAAAGAGACCATATTATACAACATGCACTCAGATCCTTTATCAGTACACTTCAGAAAAGATAGCACCACCCAAAGAACACTAGAATACTACTTTTGGCCTCAAATGAGGAAAGACATTCATGAATATGTCGAATCTTGTAATAGTTGTCAAAGAAGAGGAGAAACACGCCCTACTGAATCATTAAATCTAATTAAAGTTGGACAACCTTTTGACCGAGTTGGTATCGATTTAGTCAGACCATTATCTATCACCACTCAAGGAAACCGTTATATTGCAGTAGCTGTAGACTATCTTACTAAATGGCCCGAAGCCAGAGCCATTCAACAAGTAGATGTGAAATCAGTAGCAAATTTTATCTACGAAGACATTATTTGTAGACACAGATGTCTAATTGAACTTTTATCTAATTAAGGGACACATTTTGTGAACAACCTAATACAAGAAATTTGCGAACAATTCAATGTCAAAAGACCTCTGTCTTCGCCTTACCATCCACAAACAAACAAACTTATGGAACGTTTTAACAGAACATTGTGTGAGTCATTAGCCAAAGTTTTAACTGATTTTGAGCAAGAATAAGATATCTTTATTCCATCAGTGTTATTAGCATATAGAACACTAAAACAAGATACCACAAAACACAAACCATTTGATTTAACTTACAGAAGGACAGCAACACTACCAATTAAGTTCACAGTAGAAACATACCCAGCACAACTAATCAATAAAAATGATTTTCAGGAAACACTTTAATGAAGAGCTTACACTCTGCTTAGCATGTTGAAAGGAAAACGACGAATAGCAGCCACTTATATTGAAAACTCCCAAGCTCGACAAAAAGAACGGCATGATGACAAATTGCCTCCAGTCACCAATAAATTTAAAATCGGAAACAAAGTTCTCTTACACAGAACTAAAGCTGAAAAACAATGGAGTAGGAAATTTGAAAATAAATGAGATGGACCATTCTTTATCCATGAAGTTTTAGGCAACAGATTATACAAGCTAAGACTTGATGACAAAATTCTAGCAAAAGTTGCACATGAAGATCATTTGAAACACTATAATTTCAGAAACAATCCTGAACCATTAATTTCACAAATTGATACACATTCATCTTTAATCAATCCCGAAGATATTTCCTGAAATTTAGAACCAATAGTTGTCATTGAACAGCCTCCCAACTTGAACACTTAATTTAAATTTATTATTATAGTTATTTTCTTATAATTTAGAAACAATCTCACAAAAACAAAACAAAAATAACATAAAAACCCATGTACCAAAAATAATTTTCTTTTATTTCAAATTGCTTATAATGACTATTCCTCAAAACATTCAACAATTATCCCAAAAACTAATGTTAACTTTAAAAACAATACCTGAATTATCTATTATTGTTACTGGAAACCACATTAATTATATCTAAACAGAAGTAGTTACAAATTTAGCCCCAAATTCACAAAAATATCACCTGTATAAAAAGAACACAAGAAGTTATACTGGAATTCACCTACCAGAACTTTTAAAGCTTGCTTTAAAAGAAAATTTAATGCTCACTTCGATTAGTATTCCACTAAATGCTACAATTCAACAAAGACTTCAACTGTGTCTTAATGAGAAAAACACTGAATATCCTCCAATCTATAGATATTTCCACATTAGAAAAACACTCTATGAATGGAAACTGGAACTTACAACAGCAAACCTCACAAAAGAAGCTATTCAGAAACAACTCTACAACAAATTCAAGACAACAGCTGGATCAACAAACAGTCGCTACAGGCTCAGAGCTGCTCTTAGACTTTATGACCTATTCCACATCTGTGAAAACGTACTACAAAACCCAATTTTTCAACCTTTGAAAATTCAATACATTAGAAAGCTTACAGAACTGAAATTTCAACAATTTTCAAACCAAATTTCTTTAATAATTTTGGATTATTATCTGGAAATAACAAACAGTACTTGGACTTCGATGGAGCTCAATCTTGAGGAGGAGGTTATGTTACCAAACAAAATTAGAGATATTATTTAGCATGAAACTATCTTATAATTTCTATCATTAATTAGCATATATTATCAGTTCAAATTATCACTTATTACATTAGCAAAAAAATGTCCGAAATTATCATTTAATTAATAACCCAAATTGTACACAACACAAATGTAACCTAATTACGATGATCAATAATGCAATACCCCAAACTATGTAACATTCAAAAGTTCGCTGAAATTTATAGAAATTCGCTGAAATAATTGATAGTTCACCGAAATATCTAATAGTTCGCAGAAATAACTTGTAGTTCGCCGAAATGTATCTTTAGTTTAGCAAAATTGTAGAAAATAGCAAAGTTCAAGTTCATAGAATAGTGTTATGACAAGTTGTATAAAAGAAGAGCTTCTCTCTTTGAGAAAATGTATCTTACTTTAGATTTATCACTTAGAACCATTCCTATACATATAAAAAGAAATAAATATCAAATAATTCGAAAAACCAAATTCTTTAATTATTGCACTTGGAAAATTCCCAAAACCCAACTAACGTTTTGAAATTGATTAGCTACCAATTTCAATAATTTGTTAGTGACTTCAGGCCTGGATTGAAAACGTTTCTCTTGACAGAATTCCATTTCTTTTACATCTTTTCATTTTCTTTTTTATTTTTTTACTATAATCATTAGGGTAGTCTACAGACAAGATTTCTGAAGAAGAGTTGACTTTTACAGCAAAGTGATTATACATTTTAGTGAGCTTCCAGACAAGCAATTCCTGGAAAAGAGTTGACATTTACTACAATGTAACTACATAAAGTAACTGGCATGGAATTGGCCATTCTACTTATAAGCCCAGCAATTCAAATTATAGGAGATAATTTGAAGATAAATTCAGTTATTGGAGGTTCAACCACATCCAGAAAACGTGAATTCACAGCAAACAAGCATTGACAACATTTAAGAAAAGAGACCAAAAACCTCTGGTAACACTACACAGACAAAGGCAAAAGAAGATTGCAAACAGCAGTAACACCAAAACAAATACAACCACCCACTTGGAAGAAAACCAGAGTTGAATTACCAGCAAATCCATCATACCACTATACACCTGGAAGTGCCATTAACATTATATCAACAGGCATATTCATATCAACTATGACATCAACATTTGGATGATTCCCATTTCAGAGTAAACAAAAGAAAGAAGATCTTCTAAGATTATATGGCACGTATTTTAAAGGATTCAAGTCATGATTGCCAATGACATTAGAACTTCGATCTCTGCTACCCCAATCCAATTTCAGAACTATAAGTCCTTGAGAAATAATGGAATTGGAAGGAGAACAGAAAAAAGAATCTGAAGATCAAGAATTTACTTACCAGAACCTGATTCCAGAAAACCTGGAAATTGAAACCCCAAACCTACAAACTCAGCAAAATTTAAACTTGGAAAATCTGGAAATCGGAACTTCAAATATTTAAACATCACTGAATTAAAACAATCCAAACTCTGAGTTAATTAATCAGCAAAACTTACCTCCAATAATTGTTATTGATTAGCCACCAATTGAACTGATCCAATTACAACAAATACTATTACAACAACCACAACAGCCATTTCAACAGCCACAACAACAACTTCAACAACCAAACTTGGATCTAATGGCCTATGTTCCAATAGCAAAACTTAAGAAATTCACTGGCAAAAAAGATGACACCCAAATATGGCTTAATGACATTAAAAAAGCCATTGCAGCCAATGGATGGAATGACCAAAGAGCACTCCAAGCCATCCTCTATTTCTTATAGAATACTGCTAACTCATGATATCAAAGCTTAGTCACCAAACTCTAAACATTCCAGGAATTTAAAATCGCATTCTTGAGATACTTCAGTAATAATAATAGCATTAACCAATTGGCAAACACTTTTACCATCATCAAGCAAAGAGAAAATAAAGCAGTCACTACTTACTTAAGATGCTTCTACAGAAATCTGCACCAAATTCAGGCCATACAGGCTGATTATTTCACAGCACCACAAATTTTGAATCAATTTATTAGAAACTTATACAGCAGCATCTTTCAATGTATACACCCAATGCATTCAGCAGACTTTCAAGCCACAGTTACAAACACCAGAGATTTTGAAGCAGCTGAACTCGAAGCTAACTATGTCCAAACTGTAAACTTAGTAATGAACAAATCATCTGACTTGAATTCCAAACTGAAGCAATTAAATGACTTACTCAATCAGAAATTAGAAAAGTACTTAGCTAACAACAATTAAGCCATTTATCAACCTCCCCAATGATGCAACAATCAGGGAAATGGAAATTGATTCCAAAATTAGTCACATTCAGCATCTTCCACGACTAATCAACAGTGACAACAGAAAACACACACTTGTCACTATTGTAGTAAACAAAGCCACTTGCAAATTGATTGCCACCAATGTTTAAATAACCAATGATTGAGAAATCAATATTGAAATCCCAATCGCCAGATTCAAATTCTGAATCATCAATCAAACCCAGCTCTATATCAACCAAATTATCTACTAATAACACAGTCATTGTATCAAACTCCAATGATACAGCAATTATACTTACCTCCAGTCTATCAGTCTCCAGGATCAATTTATCAACCACAGTCCCAACTCATTTATTAGCCATAGCCTCAGGTAATTTATCAGCCCAAACAAAATTAAACACTGCCCCAGTACTTACCTTAAAACAAAACCTAAAGACCAAGACTGACACAACAAAGCTGGAGATCATTGATGGTAGTTCATCAACTGATTCCCAGTTCCTCAAACCAGCCATCAGAATCTCGACAATGGAATTTGGGCACTAGGTACACCCAAAATCCGAATTCCCAACTCTATTTAAGTTTACTGATTACCCCAAAAGATGCCCAACCCAATAATCTGGAAACCAACCAACAACTAACACTTACCAGCAACATTCTACCAGCTACCATCACTGAAAACGAATTACTGGATGCCATCTTCCCATTCAAACTTGAGGAACTGTTAGCCACACCATTGTTTAGTAGAGCTGTCCTTGAGGAAAAACCTATTATGGCTATGTACACTGATGCCAAAGTTGATGGCCATCCCATCAAACTAATTCTAGACAGTAGATCAGCTGGCAGCATCATTACAAAACAACTCATGGATCAATTAGGTTATCGAGTTGATCAAGCTGTCAGTGCTAGAATTATAACAGCTAATGAAGTGACTAAAACTCCAATTGGTGAGATTGACAATCTGCTTATTGAAATCAATGGCATTATAGTATCCATTAAAGTCCTAGTGATGGAAGCAACACAGTACCAAGCACTAATTGGTAATGACTGACTAGTCAAAACAAATGCCATGCTAGACTGGAACATGCAAGAGCTTCAACTTAGTCAGAATAATCAACACACTTGTGTACCAGCCACATGTGGTTATTTTAAGACTACCAACATGCCAGCATCTTTTATTGAGTTCAAGGAAAAAGAAAAGAAACCTACCTGGGAAGTGTACCAAGTCTTGTGGGCTGATGAAAACCACAATGAGTTACCATTAGTACTCTTGTGGAACAACAACAGAAAAAAAAAGAAAAGAGAAAAACCTACCTGGAATTCTAATCAAGTCTGGAGAACCAATGACAACCAGGAAAAGCTAATAAATTAAGAATGGGAAAAAAAGACAAAAGAAAAAGGAAAAAAGATTAATATTCACCAGCACTACCACTTATAATTCCTATACTATACCACAGCAATCTGTTTATTGCTGCCCAAAAGTGGTATGTGTCAATTGCAGCAAGAAATTGTCATTAATGAACACCTACTGTGGTGATGATGAGGAATACCAGACAGCAACCAAGTTTTACTGTCACTTATGTATCATAGAATGTTTCAGAAGACCAAAACAAGTGGAAAAATGGGATAATGAGCTGTGCTTGGCTTGTGAGAAAACTCTTCTTGATGAAGGAATGTGGAATGACATTCCTGAAAGGGGAGGAACATGCGACAAATCATGTCAATACATAATTCTTATAAATGACTGGATGAGAAAAAGAACACCCATAGATGCCGCCTAGAGACATGCAGTCAAATGATTGGATAGATGTCCACACAATGATGACAAAATCTGGCAAATAGCACTCGCCAAAATCAAAGGAGTGTCATTAGAAGAAATAAAAACAATTAAAAATAACTCATCTAAACCCATAGAACTTGACTGGGATCCAGAACCAGTCATAAATCTACTAGATTTAGAAAAATTCTACAAACACTATCAGGAATTAGCACTCACTAGAGAGAAACAAGAACAACAGTTGGAAAAAATCAACACTCAATTATGTGACTATTGTTTAATTTCCTGTAACTTTCAATATTGTAATAAGTGTGACTTCATTTACAATTCACCAATTCACATAATCTATACAATCTCAGAGAAGAAAAAACCAATTAGCAGCTGTGCATCAGAATTGGAATCAAATTTCAATCCCGATTCAAACTCCAATAACAATGACAATAAAAACAATGGTTTCAGCTCTGCTTCAAATAGCAACAAAAATTATGATGATTCAAACTCCAATTCAAACCCTGAAACATTTATCGCACTTTCTGATTTCACCAAGAAACAGAAACTTAAATGGTTCAGTGATATTGATGAAGGTATTATGCCAAAATGCACACATGATACAGATGCAGGATTTGATCTGAGATATCCAGGAAAAAATCCCATCAAATTAGAACCACATTTGCACATCTGTATTGATCTTAAAATAGCACTGGAAATTTCAGCAACCACCATGGTTCAATTAGCATTTAAGAGTAGTTTAGCAAAAAAGGGAATTAACATCAGAGAAGAAATAATTGATGCAGGATATGTAGAAAATATCATTGCTATGCTACAAAATAACTCAGAAAAGGTCTATACCATAGAGCCAAATGAAAAGATAGCATAAACAATATTTCTACCTCTAGTGAAAATAGCTCAGTTAGTGTTAGTAAAAAGCAGAGAAGAATTAGAGATAACAGCAAGAGGGATACAGAGATTTGGATCAATGGATAGAATAGATGTATTAGTTAATATAGCAGAGGAAGAGATTATTAACAAAGAAGAAATTATCTCAACCCATTATTCAATTTCCATTCCACCATATGGTCAGTATATGTTAGCCATAAAAAGAGAAGTAAAGAATCAAGCTCAGTTGTTTGAAGCAGAAGCCACCATTTGTGAATCAGGAGAGATTGGATTCACTAATCTTTACATATTAGCCAAAAGCCCTAAAAACATCAAAATTCTTATCTACAACACAACAGGAAATATCATTAAAATACCAAAGGGAACCATCATTGGATATTTAACTACTGAAGTTGAGGATCAACCACCAAACCATATTCTAGATTTTCCACAGCTTTGTGAATATGTGGACATCACATCACAAACCATCTATAGGTGAAGTGAATGTTATCTGCTCTAACCAGAACAATTAGAACAGATAAACATGGAAAATCTAGACCCATTCTAACAGATGCAACTAAGGATGTTACTTAGCAATTTTAATGTCATTTTTGCTAGCAAAAATGAATTTGGCTGTACCAACATCATTCAACATCAGATTAAGACTGGAGATGTAATGCCAATTAAGCAAAGAGCATACAGAGTACCACCAGCTAGTCATGAGATCATTCATCAAGAAATCAATTGGATGCTTGACAATAGACTAATTTAGCCATCAATGAGTCCATAGTTGTTATCAGTAGTACTAGTCCAAAAGAAAAATAAGAAAATCCGCTTTTGTGTGGATTACTAGAAACTAAATAGAGTCACCAAAAAAGACAGCTATCTAACTCTAAAGATCCAAGAACTATTTGACACTTTTGGAAGAAATAAATAGTTCTTAATACTAGATTTAAATAGTGGTTACTAACAAGTAGCCATGAATCCAGCCGACAAAGAGAAAACAGCATTTACCACAAGAGAGGGAAATTTTGAGTTTGAAGTCATGTCATTTGGCTTGATAAATGCTCCAACAACATTCCAATGGCTCATGGAAATTGTTTATGCTGGATTACTATGGAAATCAGTAGTTATTTACTTAGATAACACAAATGTGTTCTCAAAAACATTTGATGATCATCTGCACCATCTCCAACAAGTATTTGAAAGACTCAGACAAGCAGAATTGAAACTAAATGCCAACAAATGCTTCTTTGGAAAAACAGAACTAAAATTCTTGGGACATGTTGTAAGTAAAGATAGCATCAAAACAGATCCAGACAAGATTGAAGCTGTTAAGAACTTTCCAGTACCAAACAATCTCATAGAGCTAAGAGCATTTTTGGAATTTGCAGAGTACTATTACTGCTTTATTAAAGACTTTTCTAAACTGGCCTAACCACTCCATCATTTACAAACTAAGAATGTGAAGTATGAATGAACAGAAGCTCAACAAAAAGCATTTGACACACTAAGAAGAAAGCTTATTCAAGCTTCAGTGTTAATGTATCCAGATCACAACAAACCATTCATCATCACTACCAATGCATCAGGCCAGGCATTGGGAACAGTACTATCACAAAAAGAACCAGATGGAA
This sequence comes from Geosiphon pyriformis, assembly GCA_016748015.1. NCBI lineage: Eukaryota > Fungi > Glomeromycota > Glomeromycetes > Archaeosporales > Geosiphonaceae > Geosiphon > Geosiphon pyriformis. The sequence goes on along the minus strand of JAAOMT010000134.1, from coordinate 945,906 downwards.
GAAAACATCCAGTAGCTTACACCAGTAAAAGCTTAAGTCCAGCTGAAAAGAATTATGAAACACCAGCATTAAAACACTTAGCAATCTATTGGGCAGTCATGAAATGGAAAAAATACTTGAGCCAAAAGTTTGAAATATACACGAATCACAAAGGATTGACTTCAATCCAGAAGCAAAAATTTGGAGACAATTACCATATTAGATAAAAAATAGAACTTTCACTATTCAATTATACAGTACATTATAAAAAAGAAAACGACAATAGAAATGCCAACAGTATTACAGATGATTATTTGGAATCTCAAGTCAAATAACAAATCCATAACTTGGTGCTGGTTTGGTATTCTGGTGTTGATATTTGAAGGTTTGGTGAATCTAAAAGTTTGTTGCAGAGTTCTTTGTATAATAAACAAAGATTCACTATAGTTGGTTTAAGTTGTTTTCCTCAAGTTGTTTTCCCAATTTCTGTTTTCAGCATGGTGGCCAGTTTAATCTGACAGTCATGCTCTTCTAGTAAGCTGTCCATTAATATATATAATTCTATTCTTATTTCTGGGTTTTTTACCAGACTATTTGTGACGTCAATAACTTAGCACTTTAATCCTCTTAATTAATTTAATACATAACAATAAAAGCAAAGAAAATAAAATAAAAAAAATGAAAAAAAATGAAAAAATAAGCCAATATAATTGCAAGTTAGTATCTCGTCAATAGCTGTAATTAAGAGCTATTGTTCTAGTGTGGTTAAGTATCAATTGCTATCAACATAAAGTGTTAATCGTGAAGAGTAGATTTAAGATAGTGAATAATTATTTATTGATATTTGTGAATAAAAAAGTTGCTTGAATTAAATCTAAACTGGGAGGTCTGGCTTTTCTACTTCTAATACTACTATTATATATACATAATTTGGGTTCTATAAGATCGCTCACATTCTTGAGTAATGTGCTATAATTTCTCAAACAATGCTCACATTGCTAAGCAATGTGCCATATTTTTTTGACATTGCTCCACATTGCTAAACAATGTGCCATGATTTTTGACATTGCTCCACATTGCTGAGCAATGTGCTCACATGCTAATTACTGCTTTTTTATTGGCCTACTATTGTTCTATATCTGTTTTTTTTTTTATGAGTAACAATGATTTGTTGCAAATGAGACAAATCTAAAAACACTTCAAACCCAAAAATATAACAAAAAATGAATATACAAAAATACCAACAACTTCAACATTATATAAATACTCAACTGTTTAAGGAGAAATTATTTCAAAAAGAACAAAACAACATAAAACAACAATCAAAATATTTTATCAATCATCAAAATATACTTTACTGGAAAAACAGAAGAACTCCAGACCAGTCAACAAGAGTAATTACAGAACTGGAAAAAGAGACAATATTGTTCAACATGCACTCAGATTCAATAGCAGAACATTTTTATAAAGAAGCAACCATAGAAAAAACTAGAAAAAGATACTATTGGCCATCAATGTATTCAGACATTATCCAATATGTTCAAAATTGTGATGCTTGTCAGAGAAGAGGAAAAACAAAATCCAGTGAACCATTAAGACCAATCAAAGTGAGACAACCATTTGATTACATTGGAATTGACTTAGTCAGACCAATAACAATCACCAACAGAGACAACAGATATATTGCAGTAGCCATAGACTATCTTACTAAATGGCCAGAAGCAAAAGCCATTCAAAGAGCAGATGCTGAATTCATTGCTGAATTTGTTTATTAAAATCTGATCTGTCAATATGGATGTCCAAAAAAATTATTATCAGATTAAGAAACTCACTTTGTGAATAGAACATTAGCAGAATTAAGCCAAAGATTTGGAATAAAAAGACCACTATTATTACCATACCATCCACAAACAAATGGGTTAGTTGAAAAGTTCAACAGAACACTGTGTGAAGCAATAGCCAAAATTAGCCAAAAAAACCAGGACAAATGGGATTTGTTTATACCATTAGTATTATTTGCTTATCGGACAATGAAGCAAGATATCACACAAGCAACACTATTTAAATTGGTATATGGTAAAACAGCAACATTACCAGTTGAGATAGAGGTCAATACATATCCAACTGAACCAATAACAGAAGATAATTTCCAAGAAACACTGTTGAGAAAAACATATGACTTAATAGAAACACTAGAAAACAGATGGCGAAAAGCAGCTGATAACATCCAAAAGTCACAAGAAAAACAAAAAGAATAACACAATAATCAACTACCAAATAAACCAGTTGAATTCAAGATTGAAGACAAAGTACTATTACATTGTACCAAAGCAGAAAAACAATGAAGTGAAAAATTTGACCTCAAATAGGATAGATCATTTTACATAGAAGAAATTCTAAGAAATGAAGCTTATAAATTAAGATGGGACAACAAAATCTTAGCCAAAGCAGCACATGGTGATCGACTGAAACCATATTACCAGATAGTATCATCATCTACCAATAATATTCCACAACTGGAAGTACAAAAAATACTAGTTCAACCAGATAAGATTCCACAAGATCTGGAATCAATCATAGTTATTGAACCAAATATATCAAATTGAACAACCAAAAAGTATATAAAAACACAGTACACATGACAAAAGCAACCAAGAAAAATGGAAATACCAGATCATATTTACACTATAGCTCAACAATTGTTCTAGGCTTTAAGTCAACAACAGTTAGACATGGAAATTGTTATTAACAACCAAATAATTTGCTATCAAAACACCCAAAAAAAGACAAAGAATACATCATATTAGCAGCCACCAAGGAATGATAAAAACTGGACAGATAATTTAATAGAAAAAGTGAAGAACACTTTTGAGAAAATACCTATTATGGCACTAATAGAAGAGCTTACAAAAGAAAATTGGAAGCAATGGACAGAATAACTTTCAATATCATATTGCTACTACCAATTAGATCAAAAGTTGAATATTTAGGAGTTGTATATCAACAAATCCAAGAGAATATTCAACCAAGACATAATATAGCAAATTGAAGAATTTATTGGAAAAAAAACAAATTTAACACTATATGTTAAAACAATGTACTGACTACACAACATATTTTAAAACTATCCAGAAATACTGTTATACTTTGACATGGAAACCATAACCATTAACCAATGGGGAAGAATGAACAATACACAAGTAGAAAATGTGAGAAACAGAGTCAAATAAACAATACTTGAAAAAGAAGTACTAGAATTAATTCAAAATGAAGATTTTGATGGAGCTTAATATTAAAAGGAGGAGATAATATTACTCATAAAAAAAAAACAGATATAGAAAAATAGTAGGCCAATAAGAAAGTAGTAGTTAGCACATGAACACATTGCTTAGCAATGTAGAGCAATGTCAGAAATTACAGCACATTACTCAGCAATGTGGAACAATATCAAGAAAATATGGCATATTGCTCAGCAATATGAACATTGCTTGAGAAATTATAACATATCACTTGAAAATGTGAGTGATCTTGTAGAATCCAAATTATGTATATATAGTGATAGCATTAGAAATAGAAAAGACAGACCTCCCAGTTTAGATTTAATCTAAGCAATCTTTCCATTCACAAATATCAATAAATAATTATTTGTTATCTTAATCCACTCTCCACTATCAACACTTCATGTTGATAGCAATTGATACTTAATCATATTGAAACAATAGCTTTTGATTACAGCTATTGACAAGATACTAACTTGCAATTGCATTGGCTTATTTCTTTATTTTTCTTTATTTTCTTTATTTTCTTTTCTTTGATTTTATTGTTGTGTACTAAATTGATTAAGAGAATTAAAGCGCTGAGTTATTGACGTTACAAATAGCCTGGTAAAAAACCCAGGAATAAGGGTAAAATTATATATATTAATGGACAGCTTACCAGAAAGACATGACTGCCAGATTAAACTGGCCACCATGCTGAAGACAGAAATTGGGAAAACAACTTAAACCAACCATAGTAAATTTCTGTCTATTATACAAAGAACTCTGCAACAAACCTTTAGATATCAACACCAGAATACCAAATCAGCACCAAGTTACAGATTTGTTATTTGACTTGAGACCCCAAATAATTATCTATAACACCAATTATTATATAACAAATTCTATTACTAGTATCAAATAAACAGTTTATAATGCAAATTTTCTTACCAGCTTTTTCTAATAGAACACCAAAATTATAGGCAGTTGTTTTTACAAACAAAGTAAACAAAAATGCTTTAAACTGATCTCTTAATATCCAAATTTTACAATTTCTTACAGCCTTTACTATATATACTGAATTTTTTCTAATAATAAATAACTACTTTACCACCAATTAATCAGTTTGACTTAATTTGGTGAATTTTATTATAGTCTTTTGCCACATCTCAATTAATAGTAATCAGATTAATACCACTTGACCAAACTTAAAAAAAGCTGCAATGATTATTTTTTTTAGTGTATTTATAAAAATCTCCTTAATAACAACAGTCTAATTTGAATAAATTTTTTGTCTTTTAACATTGTTGTTTATAATAATCTCTTTATTTTCAGCCAATAATGTGGTTTTTTTTAAACTTTTATTAGATATAAACATTAATCAAATAATCTTTTCAAATTTTGAAGAAGTAGTAATCTTTTCAAAACCATTGATTATTAAAAATAGTTTTCTGATTATTTGAGTCTTTGCCATTATTAACTTGTTTTTTACAGCTAAAAGATTAATGTCAAAAGTGAAGAATTTTTTGATGAGTACTTCTATTTGAGTTTTGGTAATCTTAAAGTCAATTTATTTTCTGTCCAAAAAAAGACTGAGAAAAGATAGAAGAAGTTTGATTTTTTTATTCATTGTTATGGTTTAAGAATTTAGCAAAAAAAGTATAAAAATAATACAAACTATTCAATCATAATATAGCGCAGTAATAATCTTAGAAAGGTAATGATTAACATAGTAGCAAACACTATTTCGTGATAGTGGCAAGCACCAGTTCACAATAGCAGCCAACACCAACTGGTGATAGCAGCAAACACCAGGTTGAAATATCAAAAAGAAAGTATTACAATGTGTTTTCTCGTAGAACTACAAACATGTATATATACAGTAGCTTTAATATTGGGAAAAGACAATCAAGTAATAAAAATCATAACTTATCAAGCAATAGATCCAATTTTATTCAACAAGCTCCACTTTAAATCATACTTTCAAATTAAATATTTCAAGAAATTTTTAAATCAAAAAAAAAAGAAATGGAAAAGAATATTTAAAACTGAATTATTACAACTCCAAAGTAATAAGAAACTTACTTGTATTATTTATTGAATGAAACTATCATTTATCAGCTGAATCTCTTGGAAGAATAATCCTTGATCAAGATTATTCACGTTGTTACTAATTGATAAAAGCTTTATTGTAAGAATTAGGAAAAGCACTAAAGGCCATTAACATTCTGTGTTTCTAGATTAGAGAAACACATCAGGCAATTGCAAGGATAGCCTCAGAGAAGACCCCAGACAGCAGGTAGATTTCAGTTCAGCCTCTGAAAAGAAGTACATAAACACATACAACAATCAGGAATTGAAGAATAACTTACATTGCAACATTAAAAAGAAAGCCTTTAGTATAACAGTAATATTATCACACAAATAGAATTGAGAAACTCACGAAAGACTGATTGCAATTAAAATGGGATATCGGCAATTAAATATAACAAGAAGACTATCCTGTAACATTTAGTGAACCCTACAAGGAAAAAAAATCAAAAAGAAAATAATAATTAGCAATAATTCATTGCTAAAAAGAAAGAGACAAAAGTGGTGACAAAAACCCCTAATTTTACTGTTCTTGAATTCTGCCATGCTATTTACACATAAAATCAAAGTGATCTTGGATTACCAGAAGAGTGTTGTCCAGCAAAATCTGCTCTCACTTATTATATTAATGCCAGAATAAATTATCATATAGGAAAGGAAGAAAAATTACACAATACAAAACTTGGATTGTATAGAGAATTATCACAATATACTACAAAAGAAGTAGCAGTAATAGCTGCAACTATTGTCAAAATCCATTGAGAAATTGAGCAATACGCCAATGAAAATTTTTCAATATTTACAGGAAACACTAGGGAACATGCCAACAAAACCAAAGAAAATTTAGAAACTAATCAGAAAAGTAACCAGCAAAAACTAGGAACACTTGCTCAAACACCAAAGAAAACTGTCACTCAATTAATAAAAAAACAACATATTTATTCACCAGAAGATAAATCATACCATTTTTTACCAGAAAATAAGATACAAATTCCATTAGAAGCTGTATCATCATCAACATCAACTCCACAAATGCCAAAAATTTCTAGTTATACTAATAAAATTAAACAACATAACTGGAGAGACATACCAATTACAGGAGGATATTCATCACTATTTCAAAACCCTCTTTTTCAGCCAAAATTTGGAATGGGGTTTGAAAACTGTGAAAAAAAATCTGAATCAGAATCCGAAAAAGAGACCAGTAAAAAAACAATTACAAGACCAGTCACTGGAATAAGCAGCCAGTCCAGAAACCAAGAAACTCATGATCAAGAAGAAGAATTGGATATAAGAGAAGCCATCTTTAGGAACGCTCAAGGAAATATTATCCCACCTCCTTTTAGACCAATAAGCCCACCAGCAGAAAATGGCAACGAAATAGCCACACCATACATTGCAAGACTAACAGATTTCTCAGGAGAGGAAGAAGAAATGGACGTGCACACATGGCTTAGAGAAGCACAAAAAGCCATCCAGGCAAATAACTGGAATGACCAAAGAGCAATTTAAACATTATTTTTCTTCCTGAAAGGCACAGCCAACTTATGGTATCAAAGCCTGAAAACAAAACCCACAAGCTTCACCGAATTTAAAAATGCACTCCTGGAGTATTTTAGTGACCCAAATGCCATAATCCAACTACAGAATAAATTCAATACTATCAAGCAAAATACTGGTGAAACTGTCACCCAATACCTTGCTCGATTCAATTGAATTCGCCATCAGATTAAAGTGATTGAACAAGAATACTACACTGATCCTCGGGTTTTAAATCAGTTTATTAGAGGATTAAAAAGCAGTATTTTAGGAAGAGTATGCTTTGCCCACCCTAATTCCTTACCAGAAGCCATTACACTTGCCAGAGCCCTTGAATCGGCTTAGAAAAAAGCTAACCATAGTTAAATAGTTAACATGATAATAGAGAAAAATAAGACAGAAACATTAAAGAAAAGAATAACACAATTAGAAAAGGAACTCTCTAAGAAAATAGAAAGTTACCTCATCCTAGATCCAAGAAAAAATACATACCATACTACTTTCAAACAAATGGATTAGTTGAAAGATTTAATTGCATATTATGCGAATCACTGGCAAAAATTAGTAATGAATATGAAAAAGAATAGGATTTGTTCATACCAGCAGTACTACTAGCATATAGAACAGTAAAACAAGATACTACACAATTCACACTATTTGAACTAGTTTATAGAAAAAAAGCCACATTACCAGTTGAACTTACTATCCCAACTTATCCAAGTGACACTATTATGGAAGCAACATTCTAGGAAACACTACTTAGAAGAACATACGAATTAATGGGAACTTTAGAAAACAAAAGAAGAAAAGCAGCACAAAATATTGAACAATCACAAGAACAACAAAAAGTGAGACATGATAACCAGTTACCAAATAATATAATTAGCTACAAAATTGGAGATAAAGTATTGTTGCATCATACAAAAATAGAAAAACAATGGAGTGGAAAATTTGATCACAAGTGGGATGGACCATTTTATATTCATGAAATACTTGAAAATGGAGCATACAAGCTAAGACTAGATGATAAAATATTAAGAAAAACAGCACATGGTAACCGGCTGAAATTCTATTACAGTAAACCAGTAATAACAACAAAGACACCCAGAATTGGAACACAATTACTTTTAATTCTATCAAAACAAATTCCACAAGATTTAGAACCAATAGTTTTAATTAAACATTATTTAAAAAGATAATTAATCTTAGATCACAGCAAAAATAATTTAACAACCATAAAAACGCATGCAAAAAATTCCAAAATAGCAGTCAAAATTAAAACAATAATACTTATTTCAAAAAACATTAACAATATAACTCAACAATTAGTTGAAAGCTTACAACAATTGAAATCTGATCTGGAAATTACAGTTAATAGCTCTAAAATAACATACATAAAAAGAACAATAGAAAATCCAAAAACAAAAAAAAAACATAATTTTGAATTATATAATATTACTAAACATAACAACAAATTTATCAGCAAAGTTATTGAAAAATTAGAGATAGCATTGGGCAATACATTAATAATAGAAGAAATAGAAATAAGTAAATTAACACCAAACACATTTAGCAACTTGAAAATGAAATTTCCAATTAACTACTGTTATTATTAACTAGGAAAGCACTTGAATATACAAACATTATACTCAAAAGACTCAACTAGAGTGTTTGACAAAACAACTATCCAATTATTAAAATCTTTCATTGGAAAAACCAATACTACATTCCATTCAAAAACAGTTTACAGAATTTTCAAAGCATTTGAAAACTGTTACAAACTATTATTGGACCCAACCATGAACATAATAACAACCAACAGTATTGAACAACTTATCAACTCGTAATTTCAAGAATTACAACAACAAATTAATAACACAGTATTGAACCACTATAGTAACTTAGAATTTAATGAAAAATTTAACTTCAATTTCGATGGAGCTTAATCTTGAAAGAAAGGGATAATATTATGGTTTAAGAATTTAACAAAAGAATCATAAAAATAATACAAACTATTCAATCATAATATAGCACAGTAATAATCTTAGAAAGATAATAATTAACATAGTAGCAAACACCATCTCGCAATAGTGGTAAGCACCAGTTCACAATAGCAGCCAACACCAACTGATGATAGCAGCAAACACCAGATTGAAATATCAAAAAGAAAATATTACAATATGTTTTCTCATAGAACTACAAACATGTATATATACAATAGCTTTAATATTGGGAAAAGACAATCAAGTAATAAAAATCATAACTTATCAAGCAATAGATCCAATTTTATCCAACAAGCTTCACTTTAAATCATACTTTCAAATTAAATATTCCAAAAAACTTTTAAATCAAAAATAAAATAAAATAAAAAAGAATATTTAAAACTGAATTATCATAATTCCAAAGTATTAAGAAACTTACTTGTATTATTTATTGAATGAAACTATCATTCATCAGCTGAATCTCTTGAAAGAATAATCCTTGATCAAGATTATTCACATTGTTACTAATTGATAAAAGCTTTATTGTAAGAATTAAGAAAAGCACTAAAAGCCATTAACATTCTGTGTTTCTAGATTAAAGAAACACATCAGGCAATTGCAAGAATAGCCTCAGAGAAGACCCCAGACAGCGGGTAGATTTCAGTTCAGTCTCTGAAAAAGAGTACATAAACACACACAACAATCAGAAATTGAAAAATAACTTACATCACGACATTAAAAAAAAAGCCTTCAGTATAACAGTGATATTATCACACAAATAGAATTAAGGAACTCACGAAAGACTGATTGCAATTAAAACGGAATATTAGCAATTAAATATAACAAGAAGACCATCCCATAACATCATATTAAAATTAAAAAAACCAAGAAAGAAGCCAAAAACCACAGTAAGAACTGCTCTTTCAGTCTTGAGAGTGGTGGCAGCTAAGTCAAGAAAAAAACTATTACCAATACCAGACACAAATTCACTATATTTATTATTATTAGAATTATTATTCATATTTGAAAATATATTATTGTTAAAACCAGACTTGACCAAAGAGATGTTTTTTTCATTACCAAAGTGTTTAATATTACCAAAAAAAACCACTAACAGAACCATAAAAAGCCTTTTTAAATGTTTTTTTTAGACATATTACTGTCCAAAGCAGCTTCCAAGTTTACAATAAAGAAGTTATTAAAGTAAAAAATATTAACAAAAACAACAAAAAAAAATAAAAAAACTTTTTTATTAAAATTATGCTTTTTGGAGAATTTAAAACATAAAAAAAAAAGTTTTTTTTTTAATATTAAATAATAGATAATTAAAATTTATTATTATAATAAATATAAAATTTAAAAATTTTTTTTATATTTTTTTAAATATTAACATAATTTAATATTTGTAAAATTTTTGAATAAGATAATATAACTTTTTATAATAACATAAATTTTGTTATAGATATATAAATTTGTTTTAAGTTAAAGTTTTTAATTTTTTTAATTATTTTTTTTTGTTTTATATTTTAAGATTTTTTAATTATAAATATTTTTTTAATATATTTTAAATTTTTTAATCTAATATAATAACTCTTTGTCTCCTTAATTTTATAACCACGATTAGAGCAAAGAGTAAAAAAGCTGCACTTGATATCTGTCCTAAGATATCTAATAAAATTTCAACTAAAAAAACTCTCTCTGTTGTAGAAGCAACTAGACAGAACATTTTAGAAGCCTTTCCTTTACCCAGTAATCGTGATAAGCTGCCTTTGGTAGCCACTAAAGCAATTTCCTCATTTTTGGCTGGTTTTTTACCAGTTAAAGTTCTCTTAAAGAGACACACTTGGGTTAGTTTCAGTGTTGCCTTCACTCCAACTAAGAGCCCAAAAGTTTTTAATAATAGACCAGTTAACAAGCTGGTCTTTCCTTTCATAGCTTCTATATCTGGTGCTGCTAGTACTTTTTCTTCAAAAAAAATGGTCAAAAAGACCAAAAGTTCAGAAAAGTGGAAGCAGTCACTTGTCTCTGCTATTGTTATACCAAACTCTTTTGTGGTTTCCAATAAGATCTTAGATGAGATCTCTATAGCATCATCTGGCATATCATTTAAGATAGGTCTAAATCAACCATTGGCTGTATTGCCAAATGTGGTGTCTTTTGGTAGATTATTGCCAGTTTTAGAAGCAAAACAATCTCCTCCTATTGGGTTATCTGTTCTTGGGAACTGGGCTGATCAAATAGAAACTGAATCATCTCCTCCTCTAGTTTCTGGTGCTACTTCTGGTGGTGCTTGGGAAACTATTACTAGTTGTCAAAGGTTCACTGAGTAGGTGGCCTTCACTTTGGTACTTGGTGCTACTTTTAAGATTAAATTGGCTCATGTTAAGACTGTTTTTCAGTTAGTACATGGTTTCTTGGGTGCAAAGTCAGTATCAAAAAACAATGTGAAGCTGTTTTGTGTAGAGTTTGCTTCTCAAGTGTCTTTGAAAGCTGTATTCTTGGTTGAGTTTACAAGCTTTGTACATTTGGCCACCCTCAAAATTGCCAAGTCTTTGGTAATTTCTGAGTCTGGTTCTCCTTCTGCTGCTATTGCACTATGTGATATGCTCTTGGATGTGTTTACTACTGACATTAAGATGGCTCTCAGTGTGTTTGGTAGTGTCACTTATGTTGTGCTAAAGCCTGCTGGTATTTGGCAGTATGTGGTGGTTTATTTTGAAAAGTTGGACTCTGCTGTGTTTGCTTTGAATTATTGGTTAGTTTTGGTAGGCAAAAATAGTGTTAGAATCCTCCCTCTGGTAAATTAAAATGAGACTATTTTGTCTTGTGATAAATTTAAGGCCAAGTTGGTTAATCTTCCTTCTGGATGCACAGCTTTTGAAATCAGTAATATGATTTCTCAAGTTGGTGGTCAGACATGTTTTATCTCTCGTTTTTTTGAGTCTGGTTGTCATTTTCAGTTTGCTTTGGTCACATTTGGTTCCTAAGCTGATTTGGACTCTGCTATTGTCAAAACTAGTACATTGAAAAAATGCCATATTTGGTAAGAAACTTCTGGTTATTAGCGTTGTTTCAAGTGTTAAGAACTGGGTTATCTGGCTACAGACTATAAGGTTTCTCCACCTTCCCCTCCCAAGTTTTTCAAGGTGTTTACATTATGTTTTGTTGGTTCTAAGTCTTATGCTAAGGCTTTTGCTCCTTTGGACTCCTCTGAATTTCCACCTTTGTTATCTTTTGTTTCTTTTCCAGTTGTTGTTGGTAATTTTTTGGTGCTATCCTGATTGTTTTTTTTGGAATCTGATTTGACTAAGCTTTCTGCTTTGATTGAGTCTATTATTAAGCCTATTGGCTTTCTGGTTACAATTTTTGAACAGTTTATTAATGGTGATTTGGTTTCAAGTAGTGCTCTTGGTCTTAGGATCAATGAGGTTTTGGTGCATATAAGTTCCTTTAGTAGGACTGTTGGTAAGTTGGGGAGAGAAGTGGTTTTTTTGAAAAAGGAATACTGCATGGAGGACTTTGATATGTCTGGTAATTTAGAGCTTTTGTCTATTGTGGGTAATGAAGTGTTTTCCAATTTAATGTCCCTTTGAGAACATAAGTCTGTTGATATTAAAACTAATCTCTTTAAAACTGCCAAGTGGCTAGTAGGTTTGGTTTCTTGCAGTACAACTTTGTTTTCTGTCATTCAGAAGATGTCATCTTTGGATAAGTTTTCTTCTATAATATTAGTGTAGTGTATTCTTGACTGGTCTGAATAACTGGTTACGTGTAGAAAATACATAATTTGTGCTTAGTTTAGATCACTTAATTTGATGTATTATGCTAGGTGGCTTTTGGGTCTCACTCATTAAAAGTTAATAAAAAAAAATTTTTTTTAATAAATAAATATTAGTATTTTTGTTATTGTTTTTATTATTATTATTATTATTAAATAAAATTCCATAATTATTTAATATATTACAAAAAAACAAATAATTAATCTTAAACTCAAAATAAATAGTATAATTTTTAACTACTTTAAATAAATACACAATATTATATAATATTATAATTGAAAAACATTAAATACTAAAAAAACCAAATCATTATTTCTTAATAAACTATTTTATTTTATTGTTATTTATAACTTTGAATTAAGCAATTATATATAATTTTTATGACTAATAACTAAATTTTATACCAAATTAACTAATTTAATATAATATCTTTAATATTATTAAAAACTGCTTTAATTTTTATTAACCACTTTTTAAAAATAAATTTTTTACACAAAACCATATACAAACTAATATTAAAAAAACACAAATTTAGTATTTGAAATATTACCAATAATATTAAATTTATAATAATTAAAAACTTTTAAAAAAAAACTATTTACATAATAAATTTTAATAAATAAAAAAATCTAAACTATAAATAAAAACATGATTTAAAAACTTTATTTTATTACAATATATATATAATATACTTAAATATTTGCTATTATACAACTATTTTTTAATAGTAACTAATAATTTTTTATATAAATTTTTTATTAAATATGTGCAAAAACCAGTAGTTTGTTTTCTTATAAATTCAACAGTTATATAAAAATTCAAATATTAAATTAAAACAATAAGATATTAATTAATATTATCAACAAATAAATAAATAATAATCTTAAAATTAAGATTAATCTTTTATAAAAAACACCTGACTATATTATTTATTAATTTAATAAAATAATATATATTATTAAATACTATTATACTATTTATATCAAACAACTTTTTTTAATATTAATTAAAAAAACCAATTCTAAAGATATGATTTAACTTATTAATATATTAGCTTATATATTATTCAAAATACTTAAATAATTTGTTATTTTTGCTTATTTAACAGAATTATTTTTGTACTTGATTAAGTTTCTAATATAATAGTATTTTACTTAGTAATTATTATAGATATTAAAAATTTCTAATAATAGTTTAACTTTATAAGCATTTAAAAAAGCTTAGTTATTTAAAAAAATTGTAATAATAAATAATATTAAAACATATTTAAGTACTAAACAATAGTCTATATTTTAACCAAAATAAATAACAACAGATTATAAGTTTTAATTCTTATGCTTAAACTTATGTCAAAAAAATAGACAATAGTATTATTACTATGACTATTACTACTACTATTATTATTATTACTATTACTATTATTATTATTTACAGTACCTAAAAAGCCAAAGTTTTTAAAATCTTAAACAAAAATACAGTTTGCAAACTAAAACAAATAAAAACAAAAATATTTATATTTAATATATTAACTAAAAAAAGCTTTTTTTGAAAACAATAAAAAATTTTTAATTAAATTTTTATTAATAATAAAATTTAAGATATAAGTACATTATTATTCTGAGTTATGGAGATTTAAGTTCAGATTTAAAGCTAATATGGAGAAGGATAATTTGGTTGGTAATTCAGAAGTATTGCCAATAGTGTCTTGTGGCTCAGTACAGGGTTTGTTAAATGGCACAGTTAGGTTAATTGGCATTGATGATTTTATTGGAGTCAGTTTTGGTTTCTATAAGCCTTGTTTGTTTTTTTCTGGTTTGAATAATATAACTACTGTTCATATAAGTGTGTAGTATTGCTTTGATTAGTCTGAGTGACTAGTCACATGTAGTAAATATGTAAATTGTGTCTAACTAGGATCCACAGTCTTGACTCTATATACTAGATAGTAATTGGGCTGTACTCATTAAAACTTAATAAAAAAAAAAGATATAAATAAACCAAAAAAAAATTAAATTTCTGAAATTTATATACTTTTAATAACAAAAATTTTTTAGATAAAACATTGTTTATAACTATTTAATAATTAATTAGCAAAAACAATATCAAAATATTTAAGAGACTTAATAATTCTAAAATATTTTATAAGACTTAATATATTTAGAACAGAAATATTATACTCAAAATATAATATATTGAGCATATTAAAAGTTAAAAAAATCTTATTATTTAAAAATATTTTTATAAGATTAACTAAAAAATTGTTTGTAAATTAATTTTTAACTTGATTAAAAATTATAAAAAATTATAAAAAACCCAACTTACTACTTGTAAATTCAATAATTAATGTTTAAAGTATTTGTTAAAAATATTTTAATATTAATAAAACATATTATAAAACCCACTTATATAAAAAAACAAATAATATAAAATAGTTAATAGCAAATTAAAAGATTATTAAAACAAGTAATATTTGAAATTTTAAAAATTTTAAGAATACCAACAAGAATATTAGAGATTCAGAAATGTTAAAAATTTTAGTAATAACTTAAAAAAATTGCAAAAATTATAAAAATCTTGTATTATAAAAATATAAATATATATAACAAAAGTATTAAAAACTAAAAAAAACATTTAAAAACTAAACAAGTTTATTTTAATATTAGTTTAGTTTTTATTCTTTTTTTAATTAAATTATAATCAATTTAATAAATATAATTATCTAAAATATTAATGTTATTTATTTATAAACCTTAAATTATCTTAATATTATTTACATTAAACTTAACAATATAATAATATTAAAACAATAGTTTTTAATTATAACTATTAATAAAATACTAATATATATTTTATTTATTTGTTTATTTATTTTAAGTCTTTTATTTACTAATTAATAAAAAAAAAGCATTAAAATTACAATATTAAGAATTGTTTGGTAAAAAATACCAAAAAAAAATGTAATAATAGTCATTAAAACTAGTATTGCTTACTAAAAAGATATAAATATCAGAATAAACTAGTGATTATATTAAACCAAGATTATAATAATTCTTTATTTATTATATAAAAAACTTTATTATAAATAAATTTTCAATTTATAATAGATATTAATTAAACACCAAGTTATAAAATCCATAACTTTTTATTATTAATAATTATTCATAATATTATTTTACTTTTAATTCGAATCTGTTTAAATGATTTTAAATTATACAATAATAAATAGTAAATAACTTTATTTAAAAAGTTTCTAAGTAAATTAAACTTGTATTTTAATTTTTTTTTAAATAAACAGTTTGATTTTTTATATATATTTTTGTTAATAAAACTGAACTGAGTTTTGTATTTAATAATAGATTATAAAATAGCTAAGATTAGATACAAAACTGCTTATTAAAGATAATTTTATACAAAAAAAAATTGTAAAAAATTCTTTAAAAAAAAACAAAAACATCTTATTCTAATTTAAACTATTGTAAATCTTATAATCTCTTATTAATTTAAAATTAGTCATAATTTTATTTGTATAGTCATTGTAAATATGTCCAAAAAATTTAATAAACTTGTTACATATCTTAATTTTCTTTAAATTATTATTTAAATATAATTAATCTATAAAATTATAAGTTTTATATATGTTTTAAAGAACTAATTATATTTTTTTCAATAACAAAAATGAAAAATTAATTTAAAGTATCTTGTAATATTAAAAAATTGTTTTTTTTAAAATTTTAACCTTCTTATAAGCTATAAAAATCTGATTAAACAGAATTTTTGACCAATTTTTTTTGTAGTTTAATTAAAGTAATTAATTTAATATTTGTTAATATATTTTTTCACTCATATACTTTTGAAATTATTGAAATCTAAGCTTTTTTTTAAGCATTAAAAATTGTTTTTTTTAATAAATACATATTTAACAAATTCAAAAGTCAGATTAAAATAAACTTATTATAATTTGTTTATATTTTGTTAATAATTTTAAACAAACCAATAGCTTTTTCTTTAGAAAAACTTTTAACAATTAACAAAAATTTATTAAGACAAATCTGTTTTATAATACTAAAAAAACACTATTATTAATATAATCTAAAAGTACAAATTGTCTTTATTAATAAAAAAAAATCTTATTCTTAATAATATGTTTTTTGGTTTAATTTTTTATTATTAAATTCACTTTGTCTTTAATTTTATTAAAATTTAAAACCAATTTTTTATTATCAATTAAAAATTTAAAATATATTTTTAATTATACAGTTTTTATTATCAATAAAAGTTTTTATATACTTAATAATAATAGTTTTAATATACAGATTTACATATTTTACAAAGTTTATAAGTTTTTTTTAAACAGACCAAAAATTGTTTAATATTACTATTATTGAATTTAATATTTAAAAAATTCTGGAATTTTATAATTATATTAAATTTAAGCTTAATCTATATATTTATTAAGATTTTAAACTTTATCAAATTATTTAACTTAAATACTTTTAAAATTTTAGAAATAAGTATTTTTAATTTATAAAATTTAGAAAATACAGTATTCTTAACTAAATTATTATTTTAAGACTATATTTTTAATAATATAGTATTAATAATACTATATAAAATCTTATTAAATACTAATTACATATTATTAAAATTACTTTTTTTCTTATTAATTTTAAAATATTTTACTATTTGCAAAATAGTATCTAAAAATAAACTTTTAAATTTTGTTTATATTTTCTTATTAATACTATTAATTTTATGTTTTTATCTATTTTTGTTGATTTATTTGTATATAAAATTAAGCTAAAAACTCAAAAAACTTTCAAGCCAATATTTATTAATAATACTAAATAATTCATATTAAAAAATTCATTAAGTTATTAAATCTGTTAATTAAACACTAAACTTTAAAAATTATTACTAACCAAAACAAAATTTATAAATTTTTTTATACTTTTAAAGTTAAATTATATAGACAATTTATGTAAAATAAAATTATAAAAAAAATTAAACAAACTTAAAATTAAAAACTTATTAAAACTAATATTACAACCAAAATTATTTTTATTAAAATTTTTACTTAAAACTACAAAAATATTGGTGTTTAAAACTTTAGCCATTATAGAATTAATATTATAAACTTAAACCAAATTTTTTATCCAAAATAATACCAATATATAAATTTAAAATAGTAACCAACTATTTATTTTTAAATAATAATTTCAAAAATTTCAAAAACATGTTTGACTAATTAATTATTTATAATTATTACTATATTAATATCCAAAAAGCCAAAATTTAAATTTAAAATAAAAATTCTTATATTTTTATATTTGTTTGTAATTTATAATTTAATACTTAAACAAAACTTAGTTTTTATAACAATTAAAATAATATTATTAAATTTTTATCCTACTTAATAATATTATTTTACTTGATAAAAACATAAATGTTTTTAATATTATATGTAGTTATTTTTCAGATTAAGTTATTTATTGAAAATAAAAATAAAAAATCAAATTATTACTTAATATTATTAGCAAAAATTTGAGTTATTAATTAACATAAAATTATTTTTATAATTTTTATTATTAATTAGTATATATTATTATTTTAAATTATTAATTAATTAATAACTTAATTTTTTTTTTTTATTACATTTAATAAGTGAGGTCCAAATACTACCTAGAACAATACATCAATGAAATGATCTAAACTAGGCATAAATCATGCACTTAACTACATGTGACCAGTTATTCAAGCCAGTCAGGACAACACTATACAACTATATTAACAGAAACCATGTTACCAATATCCGAAAAAAATGAACAAGACTTGTGAAAGCCAAAAAAGATGCCAAAGGCTTTAGTAACACCAAGCAATTTAATCACACCAGGCAACAACTTCGAAACTGAACCAAAAACTGAGATGGGAATTGATCTGTTTGCTGGGATCAGGCCATTCTTTTTCATAAAAGCACGATGCTTGGTATGAACCAACCAAATATTATTCCTAAAAACAGAGCATAGAGAGCGCATAAAATCAGTAATTTTAACACCAGCAACTTTGGGATCATGGAAGACAGTAACAGTCTCCTGAAGCCATCCATCGAAAACAAAACCCTTGTAAAGAGCTGAGGAAACCAGCAAATCCAAAGCACAGGTTGACATAAACTGCAACACAATTGAAGAGGGAAGAAAGAGCCCAGAAAGTAACTTCCAAGAAGACATGCAGGATTCCAGAACCTGACAACAAGCCGAATTATCAGCCACACAAGAAAACACATGATCAGAAACCTCCACCTCACCACAATACAGACACAGAACACTAGGGTAACATTTATTGTAAATACGCTTCTGAACAGTCACAGAAAGCCAATGATGCAAAGCCTTTATAAGATAAGTGCGAGTATCAGCTATGAGCCTGCTAGTAAAACCAGCAGCCATATGCAAATCAGGATGCCAAACCCTAGAAGAACTGAGCCAGTTAACATCTAAACACAAACTACTAGCTAGAAATCCAAAACCAGAACCGACCTCCCAGCATGCACGACAAACTACATGACAAACATCTCGAACAAAGTGTCTAAAATTACCAGAAACAACACCACCATCTGCCAACAAAAAGTGTCTATCCATGCAAGAAGGAAAATACCACCCAGATAGAGATGCAGCATCAGCAATGCTATTAGCGTGGTCATTCCCTAAAATGCCAAAGTGGCTTTTGACTTTGTGCCAACTAACTCTCAAATTCTTACTGTGAATAACATTCCAAATATGCCGATGCTCAACCCAACATTGATTGCAAAAGTCAGAACACATCAAGCTTAATTCAGACCTACAAGCATCTAAAACCACTTGACTATCTGAAAACAAATTAACAAAACAAGCTGCAAGCATGCACTCCAAAGCCAATGCTATAGTCTGTAATTTTGCTAAAGTAAATGACACTAAACCCTGAACACTGATACCCAAACCCAAATCAATGTTCTCAAAAAAAACAGCAGCCCCAGCTCTACAATCAGCTGTGCCCAAATACTTCAAAAAATTATCTGTATATACAGACAAACTATTGATGTCAATCTGGGAAAGATGACCATGAGCAGCCACAAAATTATTAGACTCACAAAAGTTAAGAGGACCAGCACCAACTGAGACTGTAGAAGATGAATGAGAAGCCATAAGAAATGCAATAGAAAGATCGAACCATTCAGGAACCAGGCCATGAGAGTTCAGCTTCTTCCACCACTTAAAGGTACACTAGCTAAAAACAACACCATAATGATTATGAAGTTGATCCACAAAGGCAATACCAAAATGCTGGAAAGAAGGTAAAAACTTAAAAAATAAAGACTCGCCAAGAATAACAGACATAAGAACCCTGTCATGAAACTGAAAAGCACTGGCCAAAGAGCCACCCAAAGACAAATTGCAATCAAGGAAAATGCGAACCATACCAGTCATAACTTAATTTATACAGAACACAAATATAACTAAATTATAATGATTAAATTATGTAATATTTCAAACAATATAATATTTAAAATTTTGACAAAATTTTTAACAGTTTATTAAAATAATTAATAATTTCCAAAAATAATTTATAGTTTAATAAAATATATCTTTAATTAACCAAAATATTAAGAAAAAAAAATGTTAAATTATAAAATAGTATTATAATAAATTATAAAAAAAAAACTTTTTTTAAGAAAATATATCTTAACTAGAAATATTTTTATTAGAAGTAATAATTGGTTACTACAAATTACTCTAATTATTACTATTTTAAAATTATTTATTCTAAATTAACAAATTAAAATTAATTAACTATCAATTTTAATAATTATTAAAACTTTTAAACCTAAATTTAAACCAATTTTTTTAAATATATTTTTTTAATTTTTTAATTTTTTTTAATTTTTATCTTTTTAATATTATTAAGTAGTCAATTAAAATTTTTTGTAAAAAAACAAACTTTTATAGCAAAATAACTACATATTATTTGAAAAGTTTACAAATAAAATTTTTTGTAAAAAAGTTAACTTTTATTGCAAAATAACTATATAAAGTAATTAGTATAAAATTGGCTATTTTATTATAAATTTAATAGTAAATATAGTCTAAAATATAGAAAAATATTTTGAAAGATTAATTAGCTTATTAAAGATTTATTAGTTTTTATTAACAATAAAATTAACAATAAAATAATATTAATAACATAAAAAAAAAACAAAAAAACTTTAAATTTTTTTTTGGTTAAGGCTTTCTCTTGTCAATCCTCTGGCCACACCGAAAGCAAAGTTATTCTGCTAAAGAAGTACATTTCCTTTATTCCTTTTCCCTTTTGTTTTCATCGCTATTTTTTTAGACACACCTATATTTGTGACTATGAATCCGGCTGACTCTTCTGCTGGTGTTTTGGGCTCAATTTTGACTGGGTTGGGGTCCTGGTCAGGCTCTAAGAAGAAGGCTCGCATTGAGAGTGTTTACTCTTGTGGTGTCTCTTTTAAGAAAGTGAGAAAACCTGTCGTGTCCAGTACCATGGTAGATTCTTCAGCTGGACTTTTGTATACAGACCCGTTGCTGGCTAATGGCGGTGAATGTAAGGTATCTTGGAGTAGTGAAGTAGAGAACGAGAGTAACAACATCAGCGAGGTGTCCGACTTGAAGAATATGGAAAACTTGGTTGCTGAAGAAACTAGTTACATCGATTCCAACACCTCTGGAAATGACAACTTAATGGATGATGCTACTCCAAGGAAGACAAGGATGAGGACGTATGTCTTAGACAAGCCGCCGAAACAACCTTCTTTCAACTTAGAAAATGATGACAATAGTGTTTTGGAGCTCTCTCCTTGCACATTTGTTGGGTCCAATCAGTTGCTGCCGCCCAAGTCACGTGGTTTAGAGTGTCATCATTTCGAGCCAGTAAGATTTTTCGCTTTGGATATGGAGTTGTCAGCTGTGCCTGGAAAGTCAAATAGTAATAAGTTATTTAAGATCAAAAAGATTTTTTATAAAATTGATGGTTTTGGGGGTGTTTCAACTCCCTCAAAATTTCCTGAAGTCATTAGGTCAACTTTCACAAGTAAGTCTAGTTTGGTTAAGGCCAGAGAGTTGGCAATCTGTGAAAAAATCATTGTGAATGATAATCTCAAAAATGTAAACATTCGTTTGAATTGGAAAGTGATAGTCAAGGAGATCCCAGTGGATCTTTTCAGATTGGCAGTGGAGTCAGTCTTTTCCAAATTTGGCAAGATTGTTTCAATCAAAATGCAGCTGATTGGTCTTTGGCAAAAGGCCTTGGTCAAATTTGAGTCATCTGAAGTAGCTAGTCTGGTCACTTCTAAATAGTCGGTCTTCATGGGAAAGGATTCAGTGTGTATGGCTTTGGCAATCGATGATAAACAGATGTGGGTATCGAGAGATTAGCATCAGGCTTTGCTTTATACTCTTCCAATTGGCACCAATGCCCATGACCTCTCTAGTTTGTTGAAATTATACAGTGGGAAGACTTGTTACATTGGCTGTAATCCTAATTCATATGTTCATGATAGATGTGCTGTAATTTGTTTTGGTAATAAGGCATCCAAATTGGCTGCTATTGGTACTGTTCCAGTTTTCAAAGGTGTGAGTTTGCATTGGGTTGGTTTTTCTTTGGCCAGTTGCACTTATTGTAAACAATTTGGTCATGTTATGGTCAACTGTTCCTTGGGTGAGTATTCTGGTGTTTGAGAGAAAAGGGTGGTTTCTGAGCAAAATTGGATTTGTCTAGCTGGAATATATAAGAAAAAGTTGGCTCCTATTGCTTGTCCAGTCTTATTTGGTGGTAAAACATAGGCCCAAGTTGCTGGTGGCTCTTCTTCTCGTGTGATCTCCTCTGGTTTGATTGGTGCTGGTTTGCATTCTGGTTTGGTTCTTTCTTCAATGATAACTGACTCTCCTATCATTTCTCATTTAAATGACTGGCTGGCAATTTTGGAGCACTCTTTAGAACTTTTGACTGACTGCGTCTCTGGCATTTTGGTTTGACTAGAATCCATTGATTTAGTTCCTGTGGCGACTCCTTCTCTGAGCCTTTTTCCTGCTGTTTCTGAGACTTTGACTTCTAATGTGAATTCTGATATGATTATGGATTCTGCTTTGGTCTCGTCTGGTACTCCTCCGTCCGTCATTCATGATGCTGTTGTTGAGCTCAGCTCTAGTAGTTCCAAAGTTCTCACTGCCAAAGTGGATGGTTTGGAAACAAAATTGATTGCTTTGGAGGTCTCAGTTGGTTCAGTTTTGGATAAGTTAAATATTCTGTGCTCTGGTTCGGGTTTGTCGGTTTCCCTGTCTTCTTAATAACTCACTTAATTTGGAAAATTGCCACGTGTAATGTCAGAGGTATGAACAATCCTGCAAAACAGGAAGATGTCATTCATTGGCACAAGGATATGAACAATTTGATTTCTATTGTTACCAAGACCAAGCTAAAGGGTAAGGTCCATCCATGGATTGCAACTAAGTTTGATGGTGTTCGAGTCTTTACCTCAGGTCAAGATTCTGGTAATCTGGATTTGGGTGTTGCTATTGTTGTAGACAATTCTCTGGCTTGCCATGTGTATAAGGTTTCTGAGGTGCCTGGTTGGCTTCTCTCAATTAAGTTGCTTTTTAAGAACAAACTTTCGGTATCAATTTTGGGACTTTATGCTGGTGCTTCTCTGGCAGCCCATTTCTCTCAAGCCAGTAAAGTCAATTCCCTGATAGCTAGGGCTGTGAATGAGTCTTCTTTTGTCATTTTGGGTGGTGATTTCAACAAAGATGGCTCTTACAGGTGTGCTAGTTTTAAGAAGTGTTTGGATTTGGGAATGGTCAATTCTCTAGCAGGGAATTCATTGGCAAAAAGTCTTATTTGGAAAAATTCAAGGGGTGTTGTAAGAACTATTGATTATGTGTTCATTTCATCAAATTTGGTCAATGTGATAGTGAGCCGAGACGTTTTGGATGTTAGTGAGTATTTTGATACTAATCATCAAGCAGTTTGTGTGTCTGTGGGTTTGGGTGGACTTTTGGATATGCATTTGAACTCTCTTCGTAGGCAGATGAATAGAGATCAATAGAAGTTTAACATTAGGGACGCTGATGAGAGTAAATGGGACAATTTCAGAAGTGCCACTTTGGTCAACACAGCAATGTTCTCAGATAAGTTTGCCACCTCTGTAAGATTCTCAGATCTGAATGTGATGTGGGACATCATTTGCGAGGTCATGGTGCTTTCAGCTGATGGTACTTTCAAAAAAAAATGGTTCAAGAACTTTGGTAGAGTTTTCTCCAAGGAATCCTCGAAGTTTCACAAATTAGAGCTTTTGGTTTCTAAGATTATCAAGGCATTGCATAAGAGAGATGTTGTTGGTTTTGCTTTTTTTATGGATTGTTGGGCTTCTTTGAACAGTGTTAAGACTTTAATCATTCGGGACCTGATGGATTCTGGTATGAACTCTGGTCATATCCTTTTTGCTCTCTCAAGCACTCGGAAATCATATCGTGCATCTAAGCTCATTGAGTCTCAAAATGCCAAGGAGGCTAACATTAGATCAATCATAGATAGGAGAATAGAAAGCTTTGAAGTCAATAAAGGTCATACAATAAGGAGTGTGCTGGAGCACTCATTTTATAAAGTGGTGCTTGACCACTTGGTTGTTGAAAGTGAGCTGGTTTTGGAGCCTGATCAGGTTATGAGCAAGGTGGATATGATCATGGAGGGTTGGACTAGGAAGTGTCAGGTGGTTGATGATATGTCAAGCAATTGATGTCACCAATATCGGCCTTTGGAGTATGTTTTTGATAAGGCTTTTTCAGAGGTGATGTGTCTGATTGGTTTTGATGAGTTGTTTGGGGTGGTTTCTGTCCTTCCTGATGGCAAAGCTACTAGTCTGTCGGGTATCTCAAATGAGCTTTGGAAACATTGTGATAGGTCTGTCTTGGAGATGTTGTTGGTGCTTTTGAATGCTTGCTTGGCTGGTGAATTAGTGCCCGGCCCATGGAAAGAGGTCTGGGTTTCGATGATTCCCAAGCCTTATGAGTGGGAGGGTGTTCTGACAAACACATGTTCTATTGCTTTGATCAAAACAGCTCGCAAAATTCTTTCCAAGGTTCTTTCTGATAGGATTTCTACTGCATGCAGTACTTTTAATGTTCTTCATGGGAACAATTTTTCAGTTTTGAAGAGTATGACTACTTAGTCTCCTATTTTTGCGATTGGTTCAGTAATTGAGGATGCTCTGGAAAAGAACTGTGAGCTCTGGCTGGTGTTGCAGGATATGAGGAAGGCTTATGATTCAGTTGGCTGGGAGCATTTTGAAAAAAGCCTGGTCAGGATTAAGATGTACAACAAGTTTATTCGGTTTTTTGGTAGTATACACAGAAGTTGCACCAATCGAGTGATGATGGATTTTGGTTTGACTGGTGGTTATCATGTGTATGATGGCTTAGATCAGGGAGAAGTTTTTTCCCCCCTTCTGTGGTGCATTTTCTATGATTCTTTGTTGTGTGAAGTCAAATGTCAGGAGAGTGTGTGTGGGTATAGGCTGAATTCGTACTTTATCTCTAAAAATGGGTGTGCTGAGACTCAGGCTGGACTTTTTTCCTTTTTTGCCACTGGTGTTTTTGTCGATGATACAATTTGGGTTGGTAACAGTCAAGCTGCCACTCAGCACATTCTCAATATCGCCAGTGAATTTTTTCGGGTCAATGATATCTCTATTAACAATGACAAAACAGTAGCCATTCCCATCAATAGCAGAGTCAGCAGTTTCTCCCTTTCTATTAGCGGCTCACCCATTTCTGTTGCCAAGAAGGGGAAATCTCATTGGTATCTGGGTATTTTTCTTTCAACTGAGGGTCTTTCAAAGCTGAGTTTGGCTAAAACACATTCAGACGTTCACTTTTTCATCAATTTGGTTCTGAGAAAAGCTATTTCAGATAAACAATTCCTATACTTGGTGTTAGCAGTTCTCCAGCCCATAATCAGTTATCAGACACAATTTAGTTTTATACTGGTTGGTGTTTGTGCCAAGTGGGATGCTCTGGTCTGCAAGGACTTGAAGCTTAAGTCTGGTCTTCCGCTTGATTTTTCCAGTGATATGCTGCACCACTTTTCATTTTATGGTTTGAAATCTTTCTCGCAGGTACAGTCTAAGTGTAAAGTGGCCTTTCTTGTCAGTTTTGTGAACTCTGGTGGAATCTTGGGTTGCTTATTTTCTCACAGATCTCATGACTTGCAAGTTTGGTGTTGGCGTCCTATTTATCCATTAAATTCTCCTGTTTGAGTTAATATCAGTGCTTCCAACAACTTTTTGGCAGACTTGGTCTGTATTTTCTTGACTGCAATTTGTCTTTGAATGGATTTTTTGTTAGTTCTTTTCAGTCTAGTGGCAGTGCACCTATGTCTACTGTTTTGGGCGAATCTAAGTTTTCCAAGTTTCTTCCTTCTCTCCGATGGTTTGGTGTTGTCTTTGTTGATCAACTTTGTGATCATCATGATGCCATCTTTGACTGGTATACCTTCAAGTGGTAAAAGAGGCTGGACTCCCATAGCCCTGTTCTAGAATGGTTCAGGCTTGCTACTGCGTTTCTCAATGATGCTTCTCTCCTTTCTAATGATCAGTTTGTCTCAGATAGTGCTGTTTATCAAGATATTCTTGGTTTTGCTGATTATGCTTCTGTTTGTAGTCATCTTTCTCAGGTCGTTTCTGGTAGCTTGTCTGTTTACACAGATGGATCTTTGAGAAGTTTGGGTACTGCTGGCTGTAGAGCTGGTGCTGCTGCTTTTTTCGAAAATATTGGTTTGGGTTTGGGAGTTGGTGTATCAGGCTTGATGTCATTCACCCTTGCGGAATTGCAGACTATTGCGTTGGCCATGGAATGTGTCCCTTTGTTCTGTTCCGTTCGCGTGTTTTCTGATAGTCAGTCTGCTTTGAGTGCTTATAAGTCAGAAATAGATCTTGTGTGTCCTGACTTTTGCAATCAGTGTTGGGTCAAGTGTCAGCATATCGCTAATGTTATTTGTAGTAAAAATTTGAGAGTTAGTTGGCACAAAGTCAAGAGTCACTCTGGCGTTTCTGGTAATGAGCGTGCTGATGAGATTGCTGGCATTGTCTCTTTTTCCAGTTGGCATCTGCATTCTCGCTTGAATGAACATTTTCTGGTGACTGATGGTGGTGTGGTTTCGGGCAATTTGAGACACTTTGTTCATGATATCTGCCGATCGATTTGTCGTGCACGCTGAGAAGTTGGTTCTGGTGCTAGGTTTTTAAAAGATGATTTGCTTTTTGATGTTGACTGGTCCCGCTCTTTTATGGTCTGGCATCCTGACTTGTACATGGCCACCGGCTTCACTAGCAGGCCCTCAGCTAATGCTCGTACCTATTTCATGAAGGCTCTGCATCACCAGTTACCTGTTGCTGTGAGGAAGCATCTTTATAATAAATGTTACCCTAATGTGTTGTGTTTATATTGTGGTGATGTGGAGTCTTCAGACCATGTGTTCTTTTGTAAGGTTGACAATTCTGCTCGTAATTGGATTTTGAATTCTTATGTGGCTTCTTGGAAGGCTCTTACTGGTTTGTCACTCTTCTCATTAGTTGTAATGCAGCTTTTGTTATCTTGTGCTTTTGATTTCCCTGTGTTTGTGGCTCTATGCAAGGGTTTTGTGTTTAATAATTGGTTTCGCAAGACTGTTTCTGTGTTCCGTGATCCCAAAATTGCAGGATTAGAGGTGGTTAAGTTTGTGCGCTCTCTTGGTCTTGCCTTTAGAAATGGTGTTTGGATGGTTTGTGCTAAGCATTGTGCTTACATGGAGAAGACCAAGTTGATTCCGTTGGATGGTTCAACACCTGTTTCAGTCTCTGGTCTGATTTCGGGGTTTTCTGCTGGTGTTGTCAAGCTGCTTGGCATCACTGAGACTGTGGGCGTTCGTTTCGGTTTTCATAAACCATGTTTATTTTTTTCTGGTGTAGACAATTTAGTTTCAGTTTATATATCTGAATAGTGTTGTTTTGATCGGCCCGAATGGCTGGTCACATGTAGACAATGCATGATTCACACCTAGTATAGATCATTTCTTTGATGTGTAGCTCTAGGTAGTGTTTGAACCTCACTCATAAAATGAAATAAAAAAAAAAAAAAAAACTTTAATAATAATAATTTTTAAAATTAGTAATTTGATTTTTTAAATTAATAATTTTATATATTTATATTTTATTTTTATAATTTTTATTATAATTTATGTTTTATTGTTATAATTTTTAACTTTTTAAAAATTTTAAATTTTATTGTTTTAGAAACTGGTATTTTGAATAAGTATTATATTTAATAAAAAAATTTTAAATATTATTGTTGTTATAATATTTAAGTTTAAATTATTTAATTATAAATTACAAAATATTATTATTTTTTTTTTAAGTTTTTGTTTAAGTGTATAAGTAATCTTAAGATTTTTTATTTTTTTTTATTTGTGTTAAATTATATATTAAAGCTTTTATATTATTGGTTTTTTTATTATTATATTCTTTATTATTTTTATTATTATTATTATTATTAATTTGTAGTTGATTTTCAATTAAATTTTTTGGAATTTTAAAATTCTAATTTGGCTGTTTTAATTAAATTTATTGTTAAACCAATTGATTTTTTGGTTATTTAAATTACTTTTTTTAACTGCAAATAATTGAAAAAATTTAAATATAAAAGCTAATAAATAATACTATTTCAAATTTTGCTATAATTTTGGCTAATTTGTATAAAAACTTTGTTTTTTTTTAAAATTAAATTAAATTTTAATCAATTTAATAATATTATTATTAGTATTATAAATCTATTTTTTTTAATAAATTAATTTTTGAATATATAATTTTTTTATTTTTTTAATTTAAAAAATAATATAAAAAAAATTAAATTGTTTTTAAGTTATTTTATTTTTAATAGTTATATTTAAGTAATTGTATTAATAAATTAAATAAGTTTACTTCTAATTTATTTTAGTTTAATTTAATTTAATCCTAACTGGCTTAAATAATTAATTATATATAAAAAATATATAAGTTATAGCTATGTAAAATCTTTAATATTTTATATTATAATTAGTAATTAGATTATATTTAATTAAAGCATAAAAAAAAATATCTAATTAAAAGATTAATTATAAATTACTTTAATATAATATATTTAATATTTATAAAAGTTAAAATTAATATTATAAATCAATAAAATAAAAATAAAAAATATAATTATAAAATTTTAATAAATAAACAGATTTTTTAGTTTTTTTGCTATTGTTTTTAAGTTGTATAATTATTATAAACCAAAAAGACATAGAATAAATAATAAAAAATATTATAATTATAAACATAAAAAATATTATTTTTAAAATAAAAATTAATAACAAATATTTTTTAAAAAGAAATTTAACAAAAATTATTGGCAAAAAAAAATATTTTAAATATTATTATATAAATAAAAAAGCCAAATATATTTTTAATACTAATTTTGAATGTTTAACTTTATTTAAAATTTAGATTTTTATAATAATAAATAAAGTTCAACAAAAATATTTTATTTTTAAAATTAATTAAATTATTTATATTGTCATTAAACAAAGACTAACACAAAAAATATTAATAAATTTATTATTATTACAATTGTTTAATTATTTTTTACAATTTAATTTATTAAAAATCAATTTTAATTAACAATAAAATTTAAATTATAAAATTTTAATTTTTAAAAAAAAACCTAATAACAAATGAAAAAGATTTTTTATATTAAAGGTATAATTTAAAACTTAAAAATAATATTGAATATATACATAACAATACTTAAAATCAATGTCGGGATCTGCAAATGAGATCACTCAAACCTTTGTATGGAATTTCTCTAAAATGTCCGGAGACTCATTAACCTTTGAAAGGCTTCCACTTGAAGTCCTTCAACATATTTTTATTCTCTCTGGAAATCATCATTTTTGCTTGGTCTCAAAGACGTTCCACCAGTTGGCCACCTCTCAATCAAGCGTTAAAACCCAATGGCTTATGCATAAATACAACTATGATCACAAATTAGTGTTATACCGTGGGCTAAAGTGGAGATTTTTCAACAAGGATATACTGTCCCAACTAGATTCTTTATATTATCAAGAACAAATCAAATCTGGGGTGGTGAAACCTGAGAACGTAATACCTTTCGATATTAAACGGGTCATACCTTATCGGTTTTTTGCCACACCAGATTGTGACGGAAAAGCCCACGAAATAGTAAAAACCTTGCTGAAACGGGGCGCTTCGCCAGACGAACCCGAGGGCTATCCATTGTTGAAATCTGTTGCCCTCGGTCAGACTCATATGGTGAAATTATTGCTATCTGCTAAGGCAAAAGTAGACATGAAAGACAACTTGGCAATCGTAATCAGTGCAAAGAATAATAACTTAGAGTTGGCTAAATTGCTTATAGAACATGGTGCCCAACCTAACGCTAAAGCATTAAAAGAAAGCACTTCAAAGCAGTTCCGGGACATGACAAATTTGTTGTTGGATAATGGAGCTTCACCTAACGCAGAAGTACTTGCAGCGTTTAACCGTCGTTAGGGTAGAAGACACGATAGATTCGCTTTGATTAACATCTCGTACAAAAACAATTGACAGAGCACTTGATGCAATAGAAGAATAATTTTGCAATAACGAAATAACATTCTTTCGATAATATTTTATTTAAAAATATATTTCCACATTTTCACACTTGAATCTGTTTAAAAAAAATCTACTGGAGTTTGAATTGATGTCTCAGCAAACTATGAAAAGGTTACCTTGAACCTGTAGCATTTCAATTATAAAATGGGTTGCATCCGCATATTATAGCTCGCAGAGGGAAAGAAATTAATGAGCCAAGCGCCAAACCGCTTACTAAACAGAACACCAAAATTGATCCAGCGAGATCCTTTTCATTATCGGCTACTTTTTGGGGGCCAACCATCATCATCAATGCTCCCAAGTATCCATTTGATATTGCGAACATTAACAAGATGAATAAATAAACGTAATCATTGCTGACTAATACTGGTAGCATTCTAATACCAGATTGTCCAACATCAACATTACTTGCAAGAAAAAGGGGGATGAATATAACATGAGCGAATGATAAAGTAGCTAGTGTTTTTTGCTTTGTAACGATAAAATAATCTATTCCTGGTAAGTTTTTGCCTATCAAGTCCCCAATATTAAAGAAAAGGAAATGCAAGGGGATGAATAAATAGTCCTGCTGAAACATTCCCCTTTGATCAGGTCTCATAACAGATTTGATAGACGCGGTAATTGAAGGAAAAACGCTCAAGGTCACAGTGAAAATAAATGCCACAGCGATTGCCATCCTCTTGATTTTGAGGAATGTACCATAAAGGGATCGGGAATCTATGGAGGCCTCAGCTTGCCCGGACCCACCCACGACGGATGACTTGATCGTAATGTAATAGTGATATAGGGGTAAATTAATCAGAATATTGTAAGTAATTAACGCAGCGACTGCGATGATAAGTGTAAATAGAAAGTATATATAAGCCCCATGAACTAGATCCTTCAGTGTTGGTTCTTTAATTGATGGTGAGTTTGTAGCTAAGGCTGTGAAAATTTGAGTAACGGAGACAGTCATCCCTGCCATGCCTATATGATCAGGGAAATTGTCAAAGGTCAAAAGTTCAAATCTATTGCAATAGATGAACTAACATCTCACAAACCTTGCCCGCTAAAAATATTTATTTTTATTAATTGCTTATCGCGAAGGGTATCAATAACTCAAAAATAATTATATGAGTAACAGTTACCTCATTACAGCTTGGGTGTGTGTAGGTAAAAATTGAGAGACAAGAGCAAATACCCCATTTTGAAGATAGGCAGTTGTCGTACCGCTTATCATAATCATTGACATGATGAAGTAAAAATAACCAGAGGACGTGAACTTGTCAACCTTTCTGGTAGAAGCTATGATTAAGGCGAACATCAAAGCGTTTACTACTAACGAAATGACTATTCGTCGAAATATATTAGCCTGTAAAATGGCAATGAGAATACATATAATTAAAAAAGAGAAACATGAAAGATTGGAGATATAAAGTCTTTATACCTTTTTCTGAGTATTCAAAGCGATTGCGAAAGCCACTAAATTGGAGGTCATATATCCAATAGAAAAATAGTTCTGAAAATTAGCAGTGTAAGGAGAACCAGTAAATTGGACACGAAAGAATTCTGAGGCGGTAATAAAAGCTGTAAAAAAGTTTTGATAAATCATTACTCAGGAAAGAAAGGAAAAGAGCAAAAAGAAAGAATCCCTAAAATACCATTCCAAGGAAGTAACATCGCTAAGCCTTGCAAAAAAAAAATCCAATAAACTACGTTGTATCGATCGGTGGGGGAATTAGAGATATTTCTCAGTTCACTTGGTGGAGAAACCTCTTCCTCGTCACTAATCTCGGGGTGAATGGGCTCATACTCAGTACCGACTGCGTTTTTAAAAAAATCAAAAACTCGAAAAAACCCAACCATTGAGTGTACGATGGGAATATCTTAAAAGAACAATCTGGTTATTTATAAAAAATTGTGATGCAGTCTAGCCAAATTAGGTTTGTCTAAATGGTCTTATGCTCGAAAAGAAAAACTTTATTAATGGCTTAATGCTTTAATAAGGGTTTCAAAGCAACATTGTTATTTTCAGTTAATCTTTTCTTTTCGAAAAGGGATACGACCAAAAAATAGCAAACGGAAAACTTGTAATATATTTATTTTAAAATCAGCAGTGTTTAACCTAAACGAAGAATTTCGTCTGGTTTTAATTGGTAAAAGAATATGTTTTATCAAAAACGCTATTTGCTTAATTATTAAATATTGTTTAGTTTGATAAAACTAAAAATAAAATAGAAAGGTTTTTATACAAAAACCTTGTTTTTAATAAAACAAACAAATATTTTCAAAATATATATATTATAAAAACTGAATTTTGCAAGAATCCAGTTTATTATTTATGTGTGTCTATGCAATTTATATTTTTGTGAATATAAAAAAAAAAGGGAATTGCTAAATCGACCCACCTCCATCATGTGATATCATTTTAGGTCATAGTTTCGTATTCAACTATATATAGAAACATATTAACGAGTTTATAATCAAAGAGCTCTAGAATAAACTTAATAAGTTTTCTTTTGATTTTACAAGTAATCATATAGCTCTTGTGAGATGATGATACAAAGTCATAATACCTTTAGATACTCCCAAGGATATGTAGTTACAAAACGACGCTCTGCTGCTAATTACCTTCAAATGTGATCGGGGAAATGAATATAATGATTCTAAAAGACTTGTATTAGAAGATCAACAACGAAAAACAGCAACTCGATTAACAAACTGCCCTTTTACTGTATATGAACGATTACTCAAAGCTGATGAACGCTGGCATTTAACAGTTTGCAATGCTGAACATAATCATGAACCATCTGATAATATTGCTGAACATCCTACTGCTTGACGACTTAAATCCAAACAAAAAGTATTAGTTTCACAAATGTTAAGTCCAGGCATTGCACCAAAGACAATTTTAACAGCATTATGACAGGAAGATCTTAAACAACATGCAATTTCAAAGACTATTTATAATGAACAGGCACATCTTTGAAAAATAGACTTAATTAATTCAGATTTTAACCACATCTCTTGCAATTGAGAATCCTTTTAATTAACGAACTTGAGAACGTCCTTTAGGTACTTTAAATCGCTCTAAACAAAATATTGCTCATCAAGAATCATCTATTCAACGAAATTTATCCCAATTTGAAATTGTTGAAAATGTTTCTTCTCAAATTCAAGTATGTAAATGTAAAATTTGTAAAAACAAGGCCATAATATTCGGACCTGTCCACAACCATAATATTCGTTAATATGTTCTTATATATAGTTGAATACGAAACTATGACGTAAATGATATCACGTGTTGCGGGTAGGTCGATTTAGCAATTCCCATAAAAAATTATAATACAAATATTTTATAATTCACGTAGGGATAAAAAAATTTATTCACAAAAATTTTTTTTTTTAAATATTCTAAGTTAAATTTTACTTACGTTGATTTAAAATTATTTATTTATTTAGCTTTTATATTATATTTTTTAATATTTATGAATATTTAATATTTTTTTAAAAACATTAAATATTGGATTGCTTTTAATCAGACTATTATGTTAATAATTAATTTGCCCTAAATTTAATTACAAAATATATTAACTTTTTATATTGTTTTGTATATTAAATATTTTGACTTTGGAATTTCATACTAATGCCAAAATGGCTTTTTAGTGTGATTTTTTATATAAATAAATTTCTCAGTGATCCATTATAGCAGCCGCATTTCCTACCTTTGTTAAAAGCTTTAAACCACTAAATTGTCTTGGTCACTTCCAAAATTTTGTTCAGAAAAAACACTATTTTCCGTAACTACCTGTTTTCTAACGCTTCGCTCAATTTTTTGGGAGAATATTTTAGAAACACAGTATGTTTAATTTAGGAGAAAATACTTTTTAAACAATTTATCACCAAAATTTGCATATTCCGAAATGAGTTGTCTCTAAAAATCATTACACCCAACCCCAAAATTGATATGCCACAAATAGAAGCAAGGTTAAATGAAATTTAAAGTTCTTTGGGTAAGTTTTTGAATCGCTTCAAGCTCAGTTTTCTGCCCGGAGTCATTAATTTATTTTCCCTTTTGCTGAAATTGAAAGGGGGACAGATGAATTTGACAAAGTAATCTCTGACGAAATAAAAGGAAATTATTACAGCTGAAATAAAATTGTAAATAACTTTGCCAAACAAAAGGATACATGCGACCCATCAAAGGTAACAATTCCGATGTCGCTGCTACTATACTTCTTTAATTAATTGTTTCCAAACTTTGATATTATTTTCCAAAGCTATAAAGTCACAAACGAGGTTCGATTTTACCAATTTCTTAATTTTTTTGCCACCTCAATGATCATAAACTTCGATTAAAACTAAAAAAAAATAAAACACCAAGTTCAAAAAATATGATGGAAAAAAATTTTCAATTTCGAGAGCTGGTTTACCTTCCACCGATTATTGCAATTTACACATGTAACAAAGGTAGTCATAGGTTCATCTGCACTACGGGTCTATTATGCAAAGAATGAAATACTATGAATACTTTTTTAATCCAAACATAATTAGATAATAATATGGGAAAGAACAAACCTGCATTTGATAATATGTGGTTTTTCGTTGTCCACATTTGCCACACTTGAAGGCATCTGTTTCAGCTTGTGCCGGCCCTGCCCCGCGTGCATTAAAAAGATTTTTTTCTCGGATCTCTCGATCACGAGCTTTCTTCTCGTCCGAGGCCATTTCCTTTTAAAAATGCGAAACAATAAAATGTAATGGGACTGGAAGATAGTACTAAAGACAATTATGTGGATCTGTGAGGGTATAGGATTTTACTATCCCCTCCTTTACTAACCTCCTTTGACATGGTGCATAAGGTTTGAATAGGCAATTCTCCATTAACTACTCTAAGTCTCAAATCTGGATTGGAACGGTCTTTAAGGTTGATTATCAATCCCCGTAATTTATCGCGATATTCCTTTTCAGGTGTACCAAACTGTTTTAAGATTTGCGCTTCAATTCGGCTTGCTCTCAATAAAATGGTCTCAGAATCTAGGTAAATTAATTTTATAAGCCGAAATCGAATCCATTACAGGCAAGATTCTCGTTCAAAATTAATATTGATCATTCGAAGGGTAGGTTGGTTTCCATAAATTAAAATCATTACCAACAAAAGAATCAAATGCCAATGCGTTATAAAGCATCTCAATGACTTTGTCCCGCTTTTTGTCCCCTGTATTTGGCATCTTGACGCCATCAGCAGCTATTGTTCTATCTCCAATCTCTGAAGATGGAGTGTCGGGTGAAGGTGTTACCGGAGTTTGATTAGAGCTTTGCGAACTTGATCGATTATTATTATTTGTGAGAGATGTTTTAGGGTTTGCTTTGGGAACAATCATTTTAGAAGCAGAAGGTTTCGCCTTCAATGAAGTTCCATTGGAGGTGTGACCCTCGGATCTTTTCTTTGGTTCATCAAATTTAATATCATTTTTCCATTTCTTTACAATTTCTTTGGCAAGGTTCGCAATAGTTGTGTTTGCATGGGTTTTTTGCTTGTTGATATAGACACCTATCTCAGTTTTCTTGATTAAATAACAATTTAAAGGTTAAATAAAGCGATAGAGCAAAATAAAATCAAATAAATAAGGAAGTAAACCTGCAATAGCTCCTTGGTAATAGTAACTTCTGCTTTTAGCCTCTTTAATATCTCTATAGCTATCTGAAAAAAATAGTTGGTATGTCATTAAGTCAAGCTAATTTTAGATATGAGTGGGGTTTTTTGTAAGTGCAAGAACTGAGGTGCTTGAATCCCATTTATACTTACAGAAATCTTTTCTTCTTGAATCGCTTTCCCCAATGACTTTTTGATTTTCAAGACCTCTTCCAAGCTCATTTTGTAATAGAAAAGCCTGAAAGGAGAATTAAAAGAAATCGGAAGGTCAAGATTTACACAAGTAGGCAATATCAATTTCACGGAATTTTGATACTGAGGGAGTTTTGATACTGAGGGAGTTTTGAGTTGTAACATCACACTACGTCATCTGAGAGCAGATAAATTATAAATATATCTCAGAGGCTTTACAATTTTTACAGTTTCAGTTTCAGCACCTTAAAATTCTTGCAGATTTTATACATCAAAAGCTACGATAAGATGGGGAAGGGAACTGACAAAATGTAAGTCTTTTTATTACGATTATCCTTTGTTCGTTTCAACCTTTAAAGTTATAGCAGAACCTTTGAATTTTTCCTCGATGAGATAGGTACATAACACACTCAGGTAAGTACTGTCATAAAAAGAGTTTTGCATTTCTTATTTGATTACCATTTTCATAAACTTTTTTTTAAGAATGGTCTGGTGAGTTTGGTGGAATGCAATTTGGAGGAGTTCAGGCCAGAAAGCAAACAGAAGCCTTCAAAAAACTCCCCTTTTACTGTTGCTCTTTATCTTTACAGCCGTTCGAGTTTCCTTATTGCACGCCGGAGGGTATAATCTTTGACATGACGTAACTATGATAATGTTTAAATTCATATCTCCTATCTATGTTTGCAGTCTCTTTAGAATTCAAAATCTTCATTCTCATTTTTCAGAAATATATACGCCTATATCAAAAAATTTGGCACGAATCCTGTGACAGGCGAAAAGCTTGAACTAAGATCACTAATCAAATTGAATTTTTACAAAAACACTGATGGTGAGTTTGTCTTCTTATATCTAGGTTTCTTTTGCTGATTAAATGTTTTTCTGAAATAAACAAGGGATTTTTAGACGAATACCATTGCCCTGCTACCTTTAAGGTGTTTTCAGACCATACACACATCGTAGCAATAAAGACCACAGGGAATGTATATTCTTGGGAAGCGATTGATAGATTAAATATTAAAGCCAAAAGTTGGAAAGATTTGATTACAGATGAACCATTCACTCGAAAAGACATCATTACAATTCAAGTAATAATATTTCCATTTATTACTTCTACTCATCTCACTTATATTCATTTAACGAAGAATTTTTATAATTAATCCTTAAAGGATCCTCACAATCTAGAAGCGAGAAACTTATCGAATTTTTATTATTTGAAAAATAACATCAAGTTAATTGATGAAGGCAAGTCTGCTTGACTTTTAATTCCCATTCGAGTTACAGTACATCATTCTCAACTGAGCACAAAAAGCTTTTATGGATTTGTAGAAGAGGAAAAAGCGAGAAGTGATCCTTTGTATGATATTAATGTTGTGGCAACAGGCTCGGCCGGAAAAATCTTAGCACAAATTACAGGGCAGGTATGTCTCAAAAGCTCGTCATTAGGAGAATTTATTAAGTAATCATATTTTAATAAAGTGTTATTTTCATATTTATCAGCCTGAGCAATCTTTAGAGACACAAATTGTAAATAAGGAGGAAAATAAATCACTTGAAACTTCTCCTCGAAGCCAAATGTCTACCGCCTTTGTAAAGGCAAAACCAAAAAAGGTTCCTTACAATGCTGCACATTATTCAACCGGTAGAGCTGCTGCATCCCTTACTTCCACAGCAATGACCCCAGTGACCGAGAATGACCATGCATTGTTGGATGAAGAAGAATTTATGTTCAAAGAAATCAAGGAAAAGGGCTATGCTCGGATAGTTACTAACATGGGAAATCTCAATGTTGAGCTGTTTTGTGATAAAGTTAAGTTTTGAGACAAGATTGATTTACTGTCCACTCTACAAAAATCAAATCTAAAGAAATTATATTGTTCTCAGTCGCCTCGAACGTGCTTCAACTTTATTATGTTAGCAAAACAGGGTTATTATACAAACGTAATATTTCACCGTAAGATTAAAAATTTTATGGTAAAGTAAATCGGTAACTCTTAAAATTCTTTGATTTTTTAAATCAATAATTTAAGTTTTTAATCAATTTTGGTAGATTCAAGGTGGGGATCCAACTGGGACCGGAAAAGGTGGGAAGTCTTATTGGGGAAAAGATTTTATTGGTGAATTCAAAAGCAACTTGTCACATAACGAACGTGGTCTACTTAGTATGGCCAATCAGGGAAAAAATAAGAACTCATCTCAATTGTGAGGATCATTTACCTTTTTTTTTTAATTAACTTATTCCGATTCGATTTTCATGCATTTCCTCAAAATCTTTAAAACCTCAGTTTCTTTACTTTTCGGCCTTGCACCCATCTCGATAATAAGCACACCATTTTTGGCAAGATTGTCGGAGGTAAAGAAGTACTGGACAAAATGGAATCAGTTTCAACAGATGAAACCGACCGTCCTTTGCAAGAAATCAAGATTACGAGCCTTCTTGTATTTGTTGATCCATTTGATCAATATCAAAAAAAGCTCCAGAAGAAAATCGCTCGTGAAAAAGCAGACCCGGTGAAGGCAATTACTTTACAACCTAAAAGTGAAAAGGTAAAGTTCTATCGAATTTACCCTTAGACCCTACAAACCTAAAAATTCATTTATCTTTAGGACACTACCACGTGGTTTGGAAGGACTCTAATCCAAGATCCTAAAACAAAATTAGAAGGAGAGGGGATCGGGAAGTATCTTCAATCACCTTCAGCATCCAAAAAGCGAAATGCTGATGTCGAAATTAATGACATTCCATCAAATGAATCTACCAAAAAGAAGGCAAAGCCAACTGGTTACGATTTCTCTGACTTCAGTAACTGGTGAAAAACATTCGGTAAGCAAAAAATTTTTTGCTTTCCATTTAGGACTATATAGGTTTGAAAATAAATTTATTCACGAATGTTTATGAAAAGTAGCAAAACTTAAATTATCTGACAAATAAATTGATGGTTAAGGAATTTCATCCTCAACATCACTAAAATGTACATGTTTAATATCTTTTTTTACTTGTGAATCCGGAAGTAAAAGGGTGTCCTCTGAAAATTTCTTCGGGCTCTCTTTTGGTTTATCAGATGAGATCGTCGGGACAATTGTTTCATTCAACAAGGTATCGGACTTTACAAGCTCTTTTTTGTCCACAGACAATTTGGTTGGTAAATCTGTGGGAATTTCGTCTATAATGTCGTGTGTGGGTGCGACTGGGATAGCCACGTTTTGCGCTTCTGACATTTCATCTGTAGGTTTATTTGTGTAGTTTTCGGATATAATTGTTGCCGATGGAAGTGCCTGAGTAGATTCCACTTTTACATCTTGGGGTATTATTTTAATTACTTCTTGTGACGTTGCGAGACCCGGGGAAGTCTCTTTTATAACTACGGGTGAATCTAATGGTTTTGATGTTGAATCTGAGATTATCTCAATGTCAGCTTTTTGTGGGGTTAATGTCATTAACATAGCAGGAGGTATATATTGTGGAATTGCGAAAAATCCCTTATGGCCTTTTACCAGAGCTGACGTGTGAGATGGGTCAGGGGGAAGTTCAGAAATGGTGGTACCAATCTGTTGAAGAATCCGTTCTGCTTCGATATTAGTTCTATAATTTGCCTCAAAGTCATTATAATCAACTTCATTTGAAGAATCGCCGTCAGACGGAGAAGGTTTTTTTATAAGGCTGTTCTTGCTATCGTGATCGGATTTATTCAGATCCTTACCGCTCTTTGCGACAAAAGGATCTGAAGCTTTTTCTGAATTCATAAGCCCTTGGGCGGTAATATTCTGGGAGACGAGTGCATTCGAATTCACGATTGGGGAGAGAGCTGGCGAAGGGGGAGGTCTTGGTGGTAGGGAAGGCCGGTGTTCAATTGGAGGCGCCCAAGCAGCAAGAGCAATCGAAGCATGTGCAACGATTTGCGAAATTTTTTCTTGTCCTATTTTTATGTAGCAAAATGAATATCACAAAATCCTTTAATAAAAGAAAATTTAAATTTAACTAACCATCGAAACTTCTGACTTCGCCAGGTTCAGTTTTTCCCATAGGAATCTGCTCTATTATCTTCCTACTAAAACCAGAGATGAGTGCCATTTTAGATCCAAATTCGTAAAGCGCATCAATTTGTACCAATAATGCGGTGCGTAATTTTTCCCTTTTGTAGTCTGCTAAAGCGGTTTCTTCTGGAAGTTCGCGAAGCATTTTTTTTTTGAATATTTACTTCAATAGATATCGAGATACATCAACATAAAAACACACCTGCCAACGACTCTTTTTCTAATCTTTCAATTTCCTTATGGTATTCATTAATTTTCCCTTGGGCTTTTGAGGTACTGGCGCGTCGCTCTTCTTTCTCGATTTTGGTCCAAATTGTTTCTTTCTTTGATCTCTGATCTTTCATCATGGATTCACGGGTACGTATATCTTTAAGATGAGTTCGATACTGGACATACCTATCGGCTACGTGTAATAAACACC
Organism: Geosiphon pyriformis; assembly: GCA_016748015.1. NCBI lineage: Eukaryota > Fungi > Glomeromycota > Glomeromycetes > Archaeosporales > Geosiphonaceae > Geosiphon > Geosiphon pyriformis. The sequence continues at coordinate 905,283 of JAAOMT010000134.1, read as the reverse complement.
AAGATAAACGCCAAGATAAATTCCAACATAAAACACAGCTTTTCGTAGGTATTTATGCCAACTTCTAAAAGCAAAAGTCCACCGTTATTACCAAAAACTCCCTCAGCCTCAACCATTTTTATGGTCAAACTAGAGAGTTTCTCTGTAATTTCGCTCAAGTCCGTTCCTTCACTTTTCCCCCATGCAGCCAAGTATTTTGAGGCTTCGTTGTGCTCAGACGGCCAGGTGTTTAAGCAATTGCAAACCACTTTTTCAGCTGCAAGCACCTTGTTAAGATGAGGATTTCCCAAATGTGGGTTAACTGCATTAAGGTTGCGACGAAAGTCGTTCCCAAGATTATCCAGGCCTCCCTTTATAGCTTTCATTCTGCACAAAACGTTATTGCTCTGAAAATCGCTTCGAAAATATGCGCGGTTAATGTACTTTACGTTCTTTTTCCGCACGCTACTACTTTATTCGGTTAGCATTTGAATTTTGAATGAAATAAAACATTTATTTATAATTTAAAAAGTCATATCATTTAAATATACATAGATGATCAAAATAAAATGTATAATTATGATCTTGGGAAAATAAATAGTTAATTTTTTTCTTTCTTTTCACCGGGAAAACCTTCTTTTGGAGGACCATCATAAGCAGGAGGAGCCTCATCGGGTGGGCCAAGAAAAAATCCACCAACAAAGCCACCAGGTTCGTTTGGGGGTGGCGGGGGCGGTTGAGAAACTTGTCCCAGAGGCTGATAATTATATTCGGGTTGACCAGGTTGCCCTACTGGACCGTAAAAACCTTGCGGCGGAGGTTGTTGAGGTTGATAATATTGAGGTTGATAAAATTGTGGGTGATTATAGTATCCTTGAGATTGTTGTCCGTAAATGGGCTGTTGATATGGGCTACCGATCTGCGGATGAGCGATGGAAGCTGCTCGGTTTAATCCTTCTTGTTCAACTGCAGATGAAGTTGGAACGTCGACGGCAGCAGGGTTGAGGGATGGAAGAGGTCCTGTAGATGCACGACTGGTTGTAGGAGAGACTTCAGCCGAAGGAGTGAGCTTAAGCCCTGCTAGCTGAGACTTAATGCTGGATATGTCATCTTCCAATCGTACAATTTTTTCTTCCTTTTGGTCAACAGTTGATGTTTTACTTTGAAGGGTTTCCTCCAAATTCTTTACTAATTGTGATAGCTTTCCTTTTTCCGTCGCAACACTGTTCATTTCATTTTGAAGCTTGGATATAAGGGTATCTTTCTCTCGAAGCTGTATTTCATAGTCACGTTTTTGGGTGAGCAATGCATTGTAATCCTTCAATTGTGTTTCGTATTTTTGATTTTCTGCAGTCAAAGAAGATGAAAGTTTTTTTATTTGAACTTCGGAGTGTTGTTGACTGGTGGATAAAGCAGCCGTGAGCTCTTCAATCTCAGATCTTGATCTTTCTTTATGAGCAGCTAAAGCTGATGCCAGATCATTCAATTGAACCTCGTAACCATGTTTCTGAGCTGAAAGAGCATCTGACAGATCAATTATCTGAGCTTCATAACCCTCCCTTTGAGCGACCACGGTGGTATTTAGTTCAAGAATTTGTTCCTCATAAGTCTTTTTCTGTTCAGCCAAGTTTTCATAAATCTCGGCAATTTGCGTATCAGAGGTTTCTCTTTGTGATTTTAGTGAAGCTTGCAATTGGTGGATTTTTGCCTCATATTCTAGTTTTTGAGTGGCCAATTGACCTGGTTCGGTATTTGTCAAAGCCGGTAATATGACCTTGATATCAGCAGGTGGCTGCCAACGGTGTAAAGCTATTTGGCATTCTTTAACGACTTCTTGTGTAACTTTGTGTCCTATAAATTAAAGATCGTAAGTCGGAGAATACAAAGTGTATCTAGATATCTCACTATCTTACCTTCGTATTTAGCCCTCGGCTCTCCAATACGGGCGGGGGTGACGTCAATTTGTTCGAGAAGATACCAGCCAAAGCCGCTTATGATAGCAATTTTTTCAGCCGCTTCAAAAATAGCATTTAACTGTAAACCGAGCGCATCCCTTAATTTTTGTCTCTTAATATTGCCAACTTCAAATTCGTCCGCAGTAGAATCTGTATTTATACGTTGAAGATCGTTCTGCAATTCTTGAATTCGAGGCGATGTAGGATGCGACTTCATGATTCTAGCTATCTCATCGTTAACTTTTTTTCGACGTTCCTTGGGTACATGAAGCCGTTGATCCGCATCACGAATTTCTTTTAGTGTATTACGATAGTGATCATATTTTTCTATTGGCGAAAAACAAGGATTTTGAGAATAAGAAACCATAAAACTCTTAATGATGCGTACGTAGAAACCATAATTCCTCACCACACAATACTGTTTCGGCATCAGCAATTTTGGACAACAAATTTGCGAATTTTTCAGTTATATCCTACAAGGTAGTTTCTTAATAACGATCAAATATAATTAGAATTCTGCAAAAAACAACAAATTCATTACATACAGCAATATCATCTCCATTATCCTCTTTGCCCCAAATGAACACATGTTTGCTAACTGAACATAAAAATAAATTAGAGAAGTACTGCGAAATGAAGAGCAGAATTCTTCGAATTCAAACTTTATTTTCCCAAGTTTAAACCACAGACTTTAAAGCGTTTACCAAATTACCTGCCCTTCTTTCGTTAGCTACATTCTGCAGACTGCTTAATACGTTTTTTTCCTCTTTCAAAAGCAGCGTAATATTCTTCAAGTCGTCGGACAAACGTGGATCAACCCTTGTCAGGTTACGACGCACGTCATGGTGCAAGGTATCTAAATTGAGTTTGTTCAGCCCGAGCGTATCCAAGATTGTTCCCTGTCTACCGTCATTGCTGGAGCTTGAAGTTGGGCGGTGACTCATTTTCTGAGTCCAAGATGTAGGAATTGTAAAAGGTCTGTGCCGCGCAAAATAAAGAACGGTATTAGAAATTGATAAAATGGTTAGCTGCTATTTTTGAATTTTTGATTTGTCAACCCAGCTGCCGAATGAAGCATTACCAGCCACCACAAATAGTGCAACATCAGATATTTCGACTTGAAATGCATCATCTAGTCAAAACTAAGTGCTCTCAGCAACCCTTTACCAAATCTTTTGCGATTACTTTTAAGACTTTTAGGCTTGACACACATCTTAATCACTTTTAATTGGATTTTCGTAGTTTGTCTATACTATAGCTTCCTTGCACGTTCTTAGTTTTTGATCCCGCACGCTTAAAGTTACCTCTTAACACTCCATCATTCTTGTTCTCCATCCATTTGATTGATTCAACATGTCAGAAGGTGCTCATCCATCTGGTGATGAAGCAGATGATTTCAAGGAACAAGATCGCTTCCTTCCAATAGCTAACGTCGCCCGAATTATGAAAAAAGCGCTACCGGAGAACGCGAAGATTGCAAAAGAAGCAAAAGAATGTGTTCAAGAGTGCGTTTCAGAGTTTATATCTTTTATTACTAGCGAATATCCTTTTTGTCGACCCACGCTCTTGATTTAATGGACAACCTTCAAAAAAGCTCATTGATATTATTCCTTAATTGTGTTCTTTTGCGGATCTTGCACAGCAAGCGATCGTTGCCAACAAGAAAAGCGTAAAACCATCAATGGTGAAGACATTCTGTGGGCAATGGCATCGCTTGGATTTGAAAACTATGCTGAAGCTCTGAAAATCTATTTGCACAAGTATCGAGAGGTTTGTTTGAATTTTTGTGTGATTACTTTGGTCCTAGAATCCCTACTCTCTTCACACAATATATCCTAACTGTCTATTAATATGTCTGAATTAAGACCACAAAATATGAGCGCTCTTCCTCAAATTCAAAAGATAAGGAGGAGGAAGCACAATCAGTAACGCCCATATTTCAGCAAACATCTCAGAATCAACCCTCAACTGCATTCTTCCAAGGTAAAAGCATGAGTTGAGAATTTTCAATGTCTCTTGTTAATTGCATTTTATTTTTCTCAATAACCCAGTGTCACATCAGCCTTTTATCGGAGATAATAGCCAAGCCTAATGGTGAAAATTTCATTTTTCCCGTGATTCTTGATTCCTTCGACTGTTTAATCTTTTATTTAATCAAAAATAATTTAGTTTTTGTTGAGAGTAATACTAAAAGCTCCAATTTAGCGAGAAAAAACTTGTATTTGATCTTGAATTTAATTTTATATTTTCCACCTAAGAACTGTCGAATATAGCCTTGATTAGGCTTGCGAGAATTTTAAGGACGTCAAGAATTTTCATAACGTACAATTAGGAATTGAAAATTTTAAATAATTATTATACAACCATTTCTACTAAATCCCAAGTCTCGTTGCCATCTTCATTTTCTTCATCATCTTCACCATCATAAAAATAGTTATCATACAAGGAAGCACTAAATATTCTTGGACTATCATCGCCATTCCTTCGAGCGAACATTATTCTTACTAATTGTTCAAAATCTAATGCAAAAGTTTGTTCTGAAGCGCTTAAAGTTGTCAGATGGGAATATCTTAATTTAAGGTTATAAGATTAAAATTAGTAATGATTTCAAGAAAATGACTCAATATTCGTTTTGAAGTTACCTTCCAAGATTTACCGAATGACAACAATGGTATAGATTTCGAAGGGTATAAGGGACTTTATTAAATGGTATTTCAACTCCTTGAGAATGACATAAGTAAGCAATATTATAATTCAACATAGCCATCCCTACTGTAAACAGCTGGGAATTGTGATCGGTTAAGAATAGTGGCCGTTTTCTTTGAAAGGAGATATGGTCATTAAATTTGAGAGGAAAATTTGTCTATATTCAATGGATTTCCAAATACCTTGTGTAAAAGCCGGGGAATGTACCGCGTGCATATGAATTTGACCTTGGATCGCGTGTCACGAAGAATGGCAATTTCACTCCTAAATAATGCGCGACCAATCCAAGCATATGTATTACATGTCCAACCGCAGTATTTATTTCTTCTTGTGGGTAAGCTATAATTGATTATAGTGATAATTTTTTTATATAGAAGGCGATGTCCAATATCCTTTATCTCTCACCTATGAAGTTCCCCTTCTTTGGTAACGTTCTTCCTGCAATTGAATACTCTGCGTCGTCGTCATTAATTATACCATTCCTAATTGGTAATATGTCGCTTTCTTCGGTGCCATTTTCTTTAGAAAATTTTCGACTCTCCCTCGTCACTATTTTTTGATCATTCTTCTCAGATTCTTTCACAATTCGTTTGAGGTCAAACAAAGATACAAGTTCGCCAATCAACACCTTTCTCGAATGAATAAACACTGAATGCACCTGTCGCCACCTTTCTTTAGTGGTGGTAATGTCCTTTGTGATTGATGCCTTTTGATGTGATTGGAATTTTTTAAAATATGTGAGAGATTCCTGAAGAACTTGACGCCGCGTTTGAAGATTCTTTTTTAAAATATCCAGTTCTTGTCGACCTATTTTTCCACCAAAATAGATAATAATATAACTATTAGTTTATAGAAAAATAAATCAAAATACATGCATTAAACGAAGTCAAAACCTCTTCCAATCTCCTCCCTTAAACGTTCCGTTTCAATTTCAACATGGTTCAGCCTCTGAGCTAATTTGTGCTTCTCGGCCAAGTTTGATTGGTGACTGCGTAAAGGGCCATTCATTACTTTTGCGCTACGATCAACGTAACGTTGCTTTTCTAAAGTGAGATGTTTCATTTCATTGTTATGGGTATGTAACCTTGTAAAAAAGTAAGATCAATTAGATGAACTCGCACTTCAAGTTTAGAAATTCAAAGTAAAAACAACCAGAAACCTTTGACGAAGACAGTTTGCGCAGAAAAATTTGAGGTTGACATTGTGACAAATGTTGCACTCCATTATTGCGATAATATTTTTGTATCGGGAGCAAAAAATTGGAAACTGAAGAGTATATAGTATCCCACTCCATTCAAGTTAACTCTAATCTATTAAAAGTTACACGCGATGCTCACGCGATTTGCTTTCGCAAGCAAATTATAGAACAATGACAAATACGTCATAAAATTACAAAAAGGATACGTTTTTTTGGAGAATCACCTTTTAATTTGAATTTTTATCATGATTGACTACCCTGGTTACGCTTATTCACTTGTAGCTTGAAAGATTTTCTTTTGAATTTAGTTTTTTCATTACAATTTTTTTCGTAACTAACCTTAGATTGACTTTCAGATAGTTGGCATAGGTGGTATTATTGGTTTTGTAAAAGCGGGTATGCATACAATAAATTCAATTCTAAGATCTGTTTTAGGCTTTAGTCTTTAAATTGATACAATTTCACCGTTTTATTTCATACAATATAAAGGCAGTACACCCTCTTTATTGGCTGGGTTGACTTTTGGAGGGTTGGCTGTAAGTCTTGTTAAAAGCTCAGCTATCTTTACCCTTATATAATTATAATTTTAACAATTGTTTTTTCTTTGATTTAATTTTAAAAAAGGCATATGCTGCTCATCGGGTCAGCACGAATCCAAAGAATGTCGGACTCGCCTTGAGTAACTATTGATATTATTCTTTGAAAAATATTTTTATTTCGATTTTTGATATGTCTTGTCTAATCTCATACATTTCGATAGTTGTGTCTTGTCTGCTGCTTACAGTTATGGGAGTCCGTTTTGCTAGGAGTGGGAAGTTTATGCCAGCTGGATTGGTGGCCGTTCTAAGGTGAGAAAAATCATTTGAAGAAACTGACAAAGATTAACGTGAAATTCACTTTCCTAATTACAAATCTATTGTAACAAAAGTTTATTTTCGGCTGCACGTTACGGGTATCGTTATATTTATTAAGACTTCATAATGTTTTATTTTTTCTCCTGTTTATAGTTTAACAAAGCCAACAACATCTATAGGTATTATCAGTTCTTTTGGGAAGAAACTCATCAAGTGATATGATTTTGAGAAAAATTTCTTACAGTCTATATTATGTAATTTCAAATCCCAAATAGTGGTATAATAGTTGGTTAGAAATATTGGGAAATTGTGAAGACAAAAATATTTCTTTAACAGAAATACAATTTAAATCGTAATAAAAATTTACCATATATATTGACAAAAAATACAATAACATATATGAAAAATTATGTTGAATAAATATTTAATTTAGAAATGTGTAGGACAAATGTATTGAAAAATCTATAGAAAGAATAAGATGTACAAGAGCCCATAATGCAATGTAATTTAAGATATTTTATTATAATTGAAAAATTTAATTTATTAAACTTTTAATTAATTATTATTATTGGAAAAATATATATTTGTATATTTCTATTAATATATAAAAATATAAAAAATACAAGTTTTGTTTTTTTCTATATTTAAATGAAAAATTTTTTTTTGGTAGATTTATTGCTATTGGGAGAAGTTTTTTTCACAGTTTTTGAATAATAATAATAATAATAATAACTTTTTGGCTTTGTAAAAATATTATTATCTTTATGCTTATACAGAAATCTGACGCAAGATAAATTACATTATACATGGATTTGTTTTGCTTAAATCAATGATTTTTTTATATCAAAAATTGATGAATATGTCACATTTTGGTAATCTAATATATGATACTATAATTTGGTTTTTTGACCTGAAATACTTTGACAATATGCTATTCCCTTCTTTAATGTGATCTTTTTTTGATGATGAATGAAAACGAGTTTAATGAACTAAAAACGAAACAAGAACCCTTTCAAAGAAAATGATAAAGGAATTTTTTTATCTTTGAAAATTATAAAATTATCTCATCATAAAACTGTTATTCTTATCCCCCAGGGTCCATAAATAACAGAAAATAATAATGCGATCTTTGTTTGTTAAGGAAAAACAGGGGCAAAAATAGGTTGCGCGAAATTTAGTCCATATCATCATGACGTTAAAATATATGTCGGCGTGCAAAAAAAAACTTAATAAACCCATTAATTGACATTGGGCTTCTTAAATTCTCCTTTTGTGCAATATTGCTGAATTCCCCATTTTACCATTTCGGATAAGTCTATCTTACGATAATTATTTGGGTCTTGATGTAATTCTTAGAAGTTTCTCATTATGATTCTCGGTTGAGGTTCTGTTTAGATCTTTCACACATTAAAAATCTTATAAATTAGCTAGCTACACAAAGCTGATTTGAATCTTAATTGAATTTCAGGCAATTTCTGACAAATTTGGAATTTCAAATAACTTCTTTTAGCTTCACACCCGCTATTCCCTCCACATAGGACTCGCGGCATATTAAATCAATAATCTTTGGATTTGCCGAGTTTTTCAAAAAAAAACATATCTAATAAAAAACAGGGTTTTTTGGGGTTGGAGATCTTTTACTTTGGACAACTGCGCTTTTCATTCATCCCACTGAAGTTAAACCAACATCTTAGTTGAACAATAAAATGTCACTCGCTGCGCCCTCAATAACACCAGAGACTTCAAGGCCTAGTTCTTTCATTAGAACACCTACTCCAGAACCTCTGCTAGACCAATCCCATCTTAAACCTGGTCATAAAGCTTCACTTCTATCTCATTCCCAAACCCTCGAATTATATCGTCAAAATGCCAAAAAGACGAACGATCCAGAACTTCAATTTGAGTTTGCCGCTTTTATGGTCGAAGCTTCAAACGCAGTCACTGATCAACAGAAAAAGGACGATTTAATTAAAGAAGGAATTGCTTTACTGAAAAAGCTAGCAGATAGAGGTCACGCAGCTTCCCAATATTATCTTGGAGAATGTTATGCTAATGGGATAGGCACATCTAAGGGTAAACCCGACTTTGATAAAGGATTTCCCTTATTTGTGCAAGCCAGCAAACATTCTCATCCGGATGCTGCTTATCGGGCTGGAATGTGTTACGAACATGGTTGGGGTTGTAGAAAAGATTTTGCAAAAAGTTTGCAATTTTACAGGTATAATTAATAGTAGAATATATCATGATGGATCGTTTTTGAATATGCTTTTGTTTAATTGCCAGTGTCCTTAATTAACATAGAAAATCAGCTTCAGCAAGTCATCCAGGTGCCATGTATCGATTGGGAATAGCTGAATTAAATGGGGAAATGGGATTATCAAAGAATCCGCGTGATGGAACGAAATGGCTTAAACGATCTGCTGAAGCGGCTAGCGATGAGTTTCCACATGCGTTGCATGAACTCGCAGAACTTCATGAGAGAGGGATCGAAAATGTCTTGTTTGTAGATATCGAGTACGCAATTCAATTATTGGTCCATTCTGCCGAACTCAATTATGCTCCCTCTGCCTTTAAGCTTGGAGAATGTTATGAATACGGTAAAATTGGATGTCCCCAAGACGCTGCTCTTTCGATTCATTATTACACAATTGCTGCACAACAGGATCATCCTGAAGCTTGTTTCGCATTGACAGCTTGGTATTTAGTTGGCAGTCCTGGGGTTTTACCACAAAGTGATGTTGAAGCATATTTATGGGCAAAAAGGGCTGCAGAACAAGGTCTAGCCAAAGCCGAATATGCGGTTGGCTATTTTACCGAGGTGGGAATCGGCACAAAGAAAGATCAGCTGGACGCCAATGTTTGGTATCGTCGAGCCGCCGAGCATGGGGATAAACGAGCTCAACAACGACTTAAGGGTGTACCAATTGATGAAAAGAATAAAAAGAGAGAGGATTGCGTGATCTGTTGAATCTTTCCCATATCATCATACACTTATTGAACAGTATTGGGTTCTCATATAGGTGTTTACAAAATCAAAAGACAGTGCAGTGTTCTGTTGAAACCAGGCTTCTTTAAGACATTTTTTTAGCACGATATTTTGGTCACAATAGTAAATAATCAATTCATGTACGTTTATCTAATTTTATTTATGGTGATTTTGAAACTTAAAATTCTCTTTAATCCAAGTAAAATATCCACTCATTTTAAAATAAATTGGATAAATAATAGTAATTTATTCAAGTGGGAATAAAAAAGCGAGTTCCCAAGTTTCCAAGAAACTGTGCATCTTACATTTCTCCTTATTCAACGTCTTAATATAAAACTACTTAACTCCTTTATGCCCTCGTTTAGTTATCATTCCAACCGTTCATAATAATTACTGTAAATCTTCCTTGAAAATTCCATCAGATTTTTATGTTTCTGAACCAATTCGTTTAATTCCTTTGCAGTACTGGTAGGAATTGAAAGGATAGTGTAAATGTATGAGAAAATCACGGCATCAATGAATTTCGGGACGCTGTTCAATATCAAAAAAGATTAAGGTCATGGTGAATAAATTACAAAGAAAAAACAACTAATATATATTAACCTGGACCCAAAAAAGAATACACTATCGCCTAGCGCCACTGATATTGCATTTAATGCTTCCGCTGCTTCTTCGTAAATCTAAGAAGAGGAATAGGAACAAGATCATAAATAAATCGGTATTCCATGAGTTTTGAAACTACCGTTTATCAAAATACTTCGTCCGCATCAAGTATAGCCTTTCTAGTGAGTAAATCCTGCACGACAGTCCGTTTTGCTTGCCACATGAGAATATGGTTCAATGGCTTTGCATAATGTCCTCCATATCTTGAACGAGTAGTTTTTTCATAATTTGCTGGCTCACACCACAAGTAGAATAACTAACGGAAAGGAACGACGTGATCGATTGATGATAGGAAATAATCAGCAACAAATATTTGCAATGTTTCATCCATCTACCAAAGCAGTACGCAATTTTGTATCTGCCAACGCGATAAAAGCTTCTGCATCAGCTATTTGTTGATCTGTGCTTTCAGGAGTTTCCGGCTGATTTCCAGGCAAGAAAAATTTGGTCAAAATAAATATTCGTTTGATTGAATTGAAAAAGAATGCCCGAAAAGAGAATAATACGAGTACCAGATGTATTTTAATATACTCTTCCAATTGTTCTTCACTGAATACCTCACCAGTTGTTGAGATTAAGAATGGAAGATTCCCTTTTTTTGGTGATTAATTAAGACAGTAAATCCAGTTTTTGATCATGATTCAAAAAGTATCACACTTTCTAAAAAGTAGTACCTGAAGGAGACATGAGAGGTTCATTAGCATTCTTCACGTCAAACTCAACCTCGCTGAACAAGAAATAGGTCTATTCAATTAAAAAGATAAAAGCCAAATTAAAGAATTTAAAGGGGAAACCTCAACATTTAACAAATAAAAATTTTTATCTTTTACCTGCCATTTCAGACAGTCTTGGTCAAAAGACGCTTTCTGGTTCTTTCCTTGCCAACCAGGCCCCCAGATATAAAGCACTGATTTTTCAAGAATCGGATTACGGTATAGAGAACGGTACATTTTCAACGGAAACCGCGCAAGCAGGCGGCGGAAACTTTCATGAATTGGGTGTCGCTCGGAGAGATCAAGGTCGTCAGACATTTCATAAGGTGGAAAAGAAGGAAGATTAATATGGATATTCCTAACTTACAACATTTAGCCAATCAGATTAAAAGAGTAATACATTTGAAAATTAAATCTCAACAGCGACAATTTCAACATCAACAACTTCAAGATGGTGCTTCTATTTAGCAGATTAATTTGGAAAAATGGGACCTTTGAATTTGAGCAACCAGCCGGTTCCCAGATTGTTCATCCCTTGGTAGAATTTGCCAAACTAGAAGAAAAATGGGAAAGAGCCAGACAAATAAGGGATCAGGAAAACCTATACTGGTTCAATCAACTAAACCAACAGCAAAAAGAGCTTTACACCAATTATCAGGAGGCAAAGGAGCATGCCGATACAAGATTTGAACTCTGGCGCCAGAATGCCCTTGAGGCAAAACTAGCACACATGACCCTCATGGGAAATGTTAAAAATCCTCGCTGGGCCAAGTTAGAGGCAACTTACCATGTCGCTGCAATTAAATCTTTTGCTGCAATGGTTCAGTATGATGGTGCCAAGGACAAAGCCAGGGAAGCTCACAGGCTTTTTACATTCGGTTATTTAGGCACTAAAGAAAACCCTATTATCGTCCTTGAGGAAGAGGAGGAATGATGGAAAAAGCTTAGGTAAGAGGCAAAACAGAGGTAAGAGGTTTTAGTCATTTGATAAGTAAAAAATAAAATTAAAAAAATCGGAAATTAGAATAAAAACCTCTCAATGTTTGCTTTACATCATTGGCTTTGTTTCGTATTACTGCTGCTTCTTTTTCTATTGTTCAGGCCCACCTCTCGTGTTTTCAAATTACCAAACGCCTAGGAATAGCTTTTTCCAATTTCTCTATTTCCACGTTCCTGTTTTATCTTGCTACACTTCAAATATTGATGAATAGATGGCAACTGACATTGGAATATTCAATGTTTGGCAAAGGCAGGAAGATTTTAAAGCATTTTGTGATTGATTCAACTTCAATTATTAACAACACCTCAGTTAATGGGCTCTCAATCAACGACAGTAAAACGATAAGCGGAAGATGAGTCCCGTCCACCTAACAACGTTACCGCGACACCATGCATCTTGAATTTAGCTATTGAATTTTTAAGAGAAACACCCATTTTAATCCAAAGATAACTTGAGGTTTAAATGATTCGTTGTATACTTTTTAAACGTCTTTTTAAAGGCGAATGTTCGAGCGCCAATATAATATTTTCAATTCGATACCAGTTTAGATGTTATGGCATAAATAAGCAAGTAAATTCAACATTGATTTTTATACATTAGATTGTTAAAGTCTCAAACCATATGAATTTAATCTGAGTTTGGTATTTAATTCAATACGCGAATAGGTGACAAAGTGTTCAAAAAGATTTATATCCCGGAATTCTGAAGGAAACTCGGGTTTAAAAAAGTTGGAAAGAACCTTGAAAATAACACCTTAATGCGAGCTCTTCAAAAATTCACATGTCGTTAAGTTAATGATATATACAATTTATAGAATAAAGTTCTAAAATTAAGGAGAAAAATCGGTGGAATACACTAATGTACAAAGTATCGAAATTATATTGCCATAAAGTATTGAGTAATTGATAATTGTAATAACATCCTTGATATTAAAGAATCGAGAAAAAATAGTCATTTAACAATTTTCTTCATAGATCATCACTGAAAGATTTGCGAATAATCTCGAACAAATCTTCCATAAAATCCATTCGATATAATAAATAATGTTTAGCACCATTAATCACTTTAAATTCTACATTTTTCATTCGTTTGCTCATATATTCCCATGCTGCTATTGGAACTTCTTCATCCATATCACCAATAAATACCCTCACAGGATAAGTAGTGTCTTCATATTTATATCCCCAATTCACTCTTTCTAGTGCTATCATCCAGTCATTATGAGGGCCAGATTTTCCGTTTTGAAGATTCCATATACCATTATTGTAAACTTGATTGTGTAAATAACTTCGGCCTGGCGATATCGTAAATGCAGGACTATCATATATAATGATAGTTTCTTCATCTTCAATAAGTTTGGTTTTTGAATTATTATTTCCGTTACCATTGCCACCTCCAAATGAGCCGAATGAAACAAAAGCTCCCCATGCATTTCCAAGAAATTGATTCACTGAAGGAAGAGCTGTGAGTGTAGTTCTAATTATGAAACTCGGTGCAAACTTCGCGATTCGGTTCATTAAGGTAGATGCACCTGGTGTAGAAGTCGACACCCAAGGACTTATCAAATGAATAGGTCCTTTGAGTCGCTCTGGATAACGAATTGAAAATGCTAGACCGAAAACTGCACCCAATGAAAATGTAACTAAACCAAATTGATAAAGGCCAAGAAATACTGTCAATTCATTAATTAGCTCAACAAATTCGAATACATTAGGAACTCCTTTCGAATAGCAGTCTTCCGTGTCATTATATCTATAAAAAGAGAAAAAAGTAAGTTCAAAATTGTTTAATATGATTAAAATTCTGGAAAAAACAATTATAATAGTAACCCTGGCCGGTCAACACAAAAAATGCGTATTCGGTGACGTCTAGCAATATTTTCATATAAAAGAATGGTAAAAGCAGAGCCCATGTTTCCTTAGAAAATATAAAATCAAAGCTTTATTATCGATTTTTAATAACGAATAGGGAGAAACGGACTTGATTACTACCTGTGAACCAAACCACAGGAAAACCTTGAGAGTCACCAACCTATCAAGTTGAAATTGTTTTTTGGGGGTATGTTGGGTATTTGAAAAAGAATCCGTTCTTTAAGGTCACAAACATATTACCTCGCAAACGCCAACTTTCCCCGAACCAAGGGTAATAACTTGACGCGAACGAGGACTATCCCAAAGTTCTTTTGCCTGTTTCAAAGTCATTTCATGATAATCTCCAGTATCAATGGGTGAATTTTTTGGGTATGATTTTGACATTTTGTCGAGAGCGGAAAAAAAGAAAGTGGTGAAAAACAGAAAGCAGGAAATTAAAATAAAATATGATTAAAAGAATTAATTATATCCAGTGCGCTATTTTATGTTTTTTTGGGAGGCACTAAGGAAATTTTGTGGTCTGCTGCTGTAATTTATTAAAAGTTTATTTACTGTTATGCAATGCGAAGAAAACTCACAGATGATAATCTATTTGCAGCTCGAATTGCACGACAAGACGCATAAATGACTCAGTAACGATACGTAGAAAGATATTCTCTCGAACTTGTGACTGAGGATGACAAGCCTACAGCCCTTG